>JACXGK010007627.1:0-16506 GCA_016801125.1 Novumbra hubbsi
CCCCCCCCCCCCCCCCCCCCCCCCACACACACACACTCACTCACACTCCTCTCGCCGCCTCCAAACACTTCCCTCTTTTGCTGTCAATAGTGAGCAGAACTACACCTTGATCGATGTTACTACATGCGCCTGTCCATCTTCAGTACTGTGCGCGCTGTATCCAGCACTGCGTACATCGTTAAAACCCTCTTGTTAAGATTCTCCCCCTCCATGTCCCCTAAAAGGCAAACGACTCAAGTTCACAGCTAGGTAATAAAGCGATCATTGCCTCTCGCTCCCTGCAACGTGAATTATTATCCCAACGTGGAATCACTGTGTTAATATGGATTGAGATATGCAAAGCAATGCAGCTCCACCATCCCTCTTGCTAAACGCACTGTGCTTATCGCTGCGCTGCGGCACTGTCCGTATTGACACGCTGTAGGATACATAGGAAGCGGGTTTAAAGTGGTTCCTCGTTTGATTTGGGTTTATCCATAGATTGAAGCAGTTTACATTCTTTATTTTAGAAGCAGGTCTTCGATGAATCTTAACCTCGGAAACCAATTTAATCGCGGCTGGATTATCCAGGTGCCCTTTCCTGTTTATTATGAAAACATGTTGCCCGGTTATTTGCAGACTATTTGAATCGTTCACCACAACAGCAATATGTATTTGGGAATGAGGTATTTTGAGAGTTCACTCACCTTTTTCTAGGTCGGTTATCCTGTGATGCATGGAGGTCAGCGTGGACTCCACTCGGTTTCGCTGGTCCGTGTCATTCTTCTGACCCGGCTTAGTCTCCTCAAGGGTGTTGACCCGGGACAGCACCTGCTTCTCCATATCATCGATCTTGTTCTGAAGCAGGTCTTTCAGACTATTCGCCTGGGCGGTACCGTTGTTTCGGCTGTATTGCTGTATAACATGACAGGGGCGGGAGTGTTAAAATAACATAGTGTGGGTTACAATAAACAAATCACCTGCCAGGTGGAGTTCCTTTTAAATTACCCCGCTTAGCTTGTTTACGATAGACGTACTGCCTCAGTATTTAGTGACTAGATTGGCCCAAAGATGAAGCATCTGTCCTAATCAAGTGTGGCGCTGCTTAATTTAGTACTTGCCGGTTCGAAAGGCTTTGAATAGGTCCATAGCAATAGAGACTGGAACCCTCTTTGATAAGTAATTTAATCACAGAGTGAGCATCACAACTAACCCAACAGGGTACATGTATTTTATTTGATAGATTGAAAGGAAGGCATTCCTTATTGCTAGGTATAAACAGGGAGGTCACACCCAGAATGCCTACCTCGAGATTCTCCAACCTTTGTTTGAGAGTCTGTAAAGTCTGCCCTAGTTGAGCGAGAGTGTCTTGTGGACCCCTTGATACGTCCCCCATAGTGTTCTTGGCACCTGGTACTATCCTCCGACCCCCAGCTCCGGCCTCGGGTAGACTCTGGCTCTCACACCTGCTCAACTTTGACGTTAGTTCCCTTATTGTCTCCTTTTGGTTCATAATGGTCTCTTTTTGCTGTAACACGGTCTCTCTCAACTGCATTACAGTGGTCTTCAAGTCCTCCGCCGGACCGCTATTCTGCATGGTAGCCGCACACAAGTCCATATCCTTGGGCACAGACGTGCAAATAAACTGCGTCTGTACGAAATCTTGCGTTGACCCGTCCAAAACCAAGACAAAAAGTAGACAAAGTTGCCAAGAGTGTCCTTCCATGGTTCCAGGTGTATGTTCTCGGCGTGTATGTTATAGCAGCCGCTGTTTGTTGTGTGTTGCGGGTTGTTTCAGCACCACGGAGCTGTCCCTTGTAGCTTTGAGATCTCTGCTCTGCTGGTCCTAGTTTATATAGCTACAGACGGGATGAGCGCAGCGCTAGGGCAGGTTCGCTGCATCAGAGTGGGGAGGAAGGAGGTTGTGCTGCTTAATCACGTCCTGCCTCTTATTTAAGGTGGTTCATAACGATAGTACAGTTTGTATGTTGTAGTATCGTAAAGTAAAGCACTGCTACAGAACGTACGTTGCGTAATGGACTTTATATGGGCTGCAGTTCAGGTGTATTGCTGTAGAATACAGAAATAGTTCAATTGGTCTTATTTTCCCGAATAGCTTTTTGTTTAGTTGGCAAGTAGTCTTGTGTGAGGCATATACTGTAGCAAAATAGTCTGCTTCACATTCTAATGTTGAACTTGCATTTAAATCCACTTTACTTTTCTATGTTTATAGGATTTAGTAATGCTGTGATTGATTTTGTGCATAGTCGTTTATTCCGTTAGATAACTCCAGTGTGTTGCACGTGAAGTTCATTTTGACATCTTGTGAGTTCTACCTTAAAGGAAGCCTCTCCCCACTTTGGATATTCGCAGTGTTTCTCTCTCTTCCTCTCCCTCTGTCCGGCGGAGAATCATCTATCTCTCTCCCTCTATACTTATGTGGGTAGTCACGCAAAACTCGTTTCTTAGGCTCGTTGGCTATTGTCAATAAAATAAAATAAAAAGTATTTATTATGTTATTTCGATGAGGTGTAATTTTTTCCTTTACATGGCACGTTAAATACACAATCTATGCGTTTCTCAAACAAACTACCCATGCGTTACTTCTGCCCTTCGACAAATTTTGCCTTAAGCTATTAGCAGCCATTTTACTCATCAAAACTTTATCATTTGTGCAAATCCATAGAAGAACGTGAGCTATTACATAAATAATGAATACGTAATTACCCATTATATAAAATAGAATTAGAGTATAGGCTTCTGTGGCCTATTTCATCACCTAATTTGGCGCCCAACAGGAAAACGTTAGGCAAAGTAAAGACATTAATCATTAGTGCTCCATATGCTAAGCAAATAGATAATTATTCATAGATCGAATCCGTGTACATTTCCAAATACGAGCTCATACACTATTTGCTCCGCATGCTGACTCAAACGAAAAATAAGAGATGAACTACCGCACCTCCAGCTCTCGCCATCTGAGTGGCGCTAACGGGATAAGGAACTGATTCAAATAATTAATTTAACAGGTTGTTGCGTAACAATCTCAGAGGCTATCACATTAATATTTAGTATACATAAAGTAAGTGAAAATGCGCCAAGGTCCGCTAGAATTATACTGTTGAAAATATTTGATCTCCTTTCTTTTGAGCGAGATGGCGATATATTTCTTCGTATCATAACTGAGCGGTTGCATGGTAGGGAAACAGATTTGAATATATAATGCGCATTTCATCCGACTAATCTTAAGATACTTGACGTTAGTATAGCACTTTCTGTCTTTGAGCAGTTTCTGGAACAAAATCAGTTTGGTAGACCGCGTTGCATGTTCTCGCCTACTGAAGAGTTCCTTGTGTAAACTTTGAAAATGCAGACTTCAACTAAGACCAACTATAAGTAACATTAAAGTTGTTCTTAGTAACCTTAACGTTGTTTTATCTACATTGAAAACAATTTTTTCATACTGTGACAAATGATGTATTTAGAATAAATAAGGTGAAATTGACCCATCATCTGTGATGGCTTACTTATTGATCGCGCGCGTTGTAATCAGCAAGGTGTCAAGTCTCTGGTCAAAAGTAGTGCACTATATAAAGAAAAGGGTGAGGTTTCGGCCACCTATGTTTTCCTGTTTTGCCATTAGGGCACACGCAGAATGATCATAGTTCAGTGCCATTGAGGGCCCGTTGCTCTGACCTGAAAAAAGGGCAAACCACCAGACTTTTCACCCTCAGAGGGGCCACTTGAGTCAAAGAGGGCATTCCGGCAGTTGCCTTGGCAACCCTTGCCCTCCCCTGTGCAAGTCCCTGCTTAGCAGGCAATAACATCGCGTTTTTACCATCTGGGAGCAAATTAGCCAATGTCCTATGCATTAGATCTACAGCACTGTAAAGTATTAAGCTGAACTCTAACCCTACTGAGACTTCAAACAATCCTACTGGGAAACCACATTCGGTCCAGCAGAGTTTGTCTCAGATACATATTCATATTTATCCTTCATATTCACTACATGAAAATGGGCAGCACCATATGCTCGGCCAAACGGGTTCTCTACTCAATTCGATTTAGCTCCATATGTCTGCCTCATTTCCTCGTTATTTTTGTAGACAAGAGTAATTGCATGGCCAATCATTGTTGTCAGTGAGCGCTGTGGATTTAGTTCTATGGAAACTGCCGGGACAGTTGTATTGGAACTTTTAGTGCAGAATAACTCAATCTGCGTGACACCTCTTCACCTCTGTGCCATTGAATGCCTCGCAAGAGGTTTGAAGTTGTGACGATTAAGGGATGGATCTTTTGTTACAGGTTTTTCTTTCTATACCGGTTGTACTTAATGATCCGCCCCAAGATACTTTTCCATTCAATTGAAATCATTGGCATTTATCACGGCTCGCTATACAGCTTGTCAGGTCCTACCAAAGCAAAATACAAAGAAACACAACAAAACTGTTCCCAAAATGCCCATCCAGCATTCTTTTTTTTAAATGGGAAGTCAGTTTAGCTGCTGTGTGTGCTAGATCAGCCCAGTGGGTGATATAGTTGGGACATCCAGCCTATGGATGTCTGACCCAAACGGCACCCTATTCCGAATGTAGTTCTCTACTTTGGTCCAGCGCTATGGACTCCTGACAAAAGTTTGGGACACCCCTGTGGTATAGCTGGGCTGATTCGAGCCAGCGGAAGAATGGGCCGTGATCGGTAATAATCAGTGTCCCAGTGCCCTACTGAATAATGCAAGGCCTTTATAATAGAAGCTGGTGTCTAATGGCAGAGATAGATCAGGACTTTTCCACGCTCTGCCACTGCACCGACGGACCATTATACGATCCACATCTGCACCAGCCTGAAAGAGCATGGAGGGGAGGAGGGTGGGGGAGGGGTGGGATAGGGGGAGGTGGGTGGGGGACGAGCACAAACAAACCCTGACCACAGAGAAGTCCTGAACTGTACTCTGGTCCTTGCCCTCTTTTCAGTTAGGAGCCAACCGTCGTAGGCAAACTGTGGCCATTGGACAGCTGTCTTCCTGTCTGTCTCTATGGACACAATGCGAGTGGGTTTCCCTGGGGAGTATGGCTGGGGAAATGGAGACCGGAAATAGGAAGGAAACACACACACGAACACACACCCTCACGGCCACTGGAAGGGGTGAACCAAACACGGTATATTAATCTGTCAACAGATCAGTGTCCGACCCATTCATTCCCGGAGGGAGAATCTGTGCATAGGGACGTCAAGGGAATGATATATCCCCTGATAATAAATCACATTTATTTATAAAGCCCCTTTTTACATCCGCAGTTGTCACAAAGTGCTTTTACGAAACACCCAGCCTAAAACCCAAAGGAACAAGCAACGACAGTGTTGAAGCAACGTGGCTAGGAATAACCACTTAAGGTGTGCAGATTTTCGGAAGATAACACCTCTAAACCCCATTGTCAGTGCCACATGTAGCACTCAGACCAGCACTGGGGTCCAAAAAAAGGGATCTCTCATATCTCACCATTAGTTGAAGGAATATGCAGTCTATAGCCAACACATTTCTAATGGTGATGAAGCTAACAAGACAACTCATGAAGCATGTTCAAACTATCCTTTTTACGTTGATTATGGGACATTTGAATGGCGATGCGGAATTGGCCATTTCTTGATGGTTAGTTAGGTTATTATTTCACTTTCTAAACCAATTCTAAGCCTGTAGTAGCCTTATATTGTTTGGTAGCAAGCCACGTGTTAACTGTTGTTGGCTCAGAAGAGTGTAGGGCTCCAACAGATGTGTGAGCCGGTATAATTGGCTGATTGTTAGCCTCTCTCTCTCTCTCTGCAGGTTAAGTCGTACAATGTCAGCTGGTGTCCCAAATGTATTTCTCCTTGTTCAAAAGTAGTGCACTGCATAGGGAATACCTGTCATTTGGGATGTAACCCAAGCCTCTCCCCTGTGTTTCTCCCTCTCTCTTCCCCTCTCAGCATGCATGGCTGTAGCCCTGTAATCACAGGTAGTGGAAGAAGAGATGAAGCTTGTCTTAGGTTACTCTAGTCGCTCTAATAAGATCAACAGCTGCATTGGAGGAGGAAGGATTCGTCCTTCCTCCTCCAATGCAACTGTTGATCTTAGGTGTTGATGCCACAATCGCTCCAGCTTTACCCAAATGTTGTTCGTTAAGATTATGTTCAGGATTTTCCCAAAAATCAACTGGCGTTCTAGATACCATGTTTTGCCTCTGTGTTAAGGCATTTTGATGTCCTTCGTTGTCAAGGGAATGCTTACTAGTATTTGCATAAGTACACACTCGGTCAGTGCCCTAATGCTAATTGGCAACTTTCAACTGAACACCGAGACATAGAAATGGCATCCACAAGTTCATCTACCTCCGGGGAAGTAAATGAATGGCTTTGCTACCAAAATCCCGAACTATCCCTTTAAGTTTTTAGATCAAAGACTCAATGCGCTCAAGGTTACAATGTCTCGGAGTGGATCAGCGAGCATATGGAGGATGAACCATCTTAAATAATATATTGTGAGGTTCTCTGAATGCCTTTTATGTTCTAAGAGATGCATGGCATTCCACTCGAATTGTCACGCCATGCATGAGCTCTGTCTATGGAGATTCTCTGAGGCCCTTCGACACAGTACAAACTCAGTGCATGTTATTTCTGCGTGTGATTCCAAGGGACGGGCACCACATAACCTGAACTATTTGCTTGCTAGTGGCGGAGCACTTTACAGTCACTAGGCACAAGGTGTTAAAGAGCAAAGTAGAAAAAGCGTGCCATTAGAATAAGAGCATATTTAACGTACACGTTTAACAGCGTTTTTTCCCCACGCACTGCTGTTTCGGACATTGCCGGGACACTCCAAGGCAGGTTATGGAACAATAAAGTGCTCGGTGACATTGACCGGATGAGGAAAGCCAGGACTGGTGGTGGGAGCAGGTGTGTTTTAGGAGTCCGTAATGGTGCAGAAATAAGACCCTGTAAACCATGAAGGCGCAGGACACATAAACGAGGGACAGAGACGCCACATCCGATCCTCTTCTCTCAATGACATAAAACTATGCCGGCTTTCTCTTGTGAACCATAAAACTTCTCTAAAAATCTTTACTCTTTAACCCGCTCCTCGGGGGGTATTATCAAAATCTCTAACTGCTGGAGGACAATGTTTTGCGAACGTTCCACTTTGAACTGCGGCCTTTGTTATAGGCTGTTTCTCCTCCATGTGGATTTTAAACTCATTATTAAGGACATCCATTTATAGGCAGCCTGCTGACTCCCAGTCAGCCAGGTATCTCCTCACCGGAGGGGGGAGCCCTTTCCTGTTTTGAAGTGTGTCTTATAGGGTCTGGGCCCATTGCAATTTAGTTTGCGGGGACATCGATGACTCCGATTACACTGTGGTTTCCAAGGACTCAGTGGGCTTTTCCCATTGTGTCTATATAACAAAAAAAAAAAGGAAATTACCCAAGTGTGAATAAATCAAGTGTGGCTGTATTCTTTGACAGGCCATCACATAGTTTTGCCGTTCTTCAGGTTCAGGCTCTGTTCACTCCAAAAGTTTACAATCTCCAACTGTTCTGTGTGTTTTATTTAAGATTAGTCTTCTTTTTGTGTGAACGCTGTCTTGGTTCATACTTTGATGGTGTTTTCGGCTAGACGGGCATGATTTGTGATTGTGTCCGGGTGCATCTGTCGCACAAACATTTTGAATAGGTGTTATACTCTGCACCTTGTGTTAAGTGTTTTTCAATTGATACAGAGTTTTGTGTAACACTGGATAGCATGATGTTGTAATTGATGCGTATAACAGGGTTCTCACAAACACGTGCCTGACTACATTAAACCTTGCAGTCAAGAGTGCTTATTTGAATATCAAATACCACCCTTTGTGTCTGGTTGAAATATTTCCTGTAGTAAGGCCACTTGACATTCTCCCTTCTTTATTCAAGGAGCTTGGTCTCTAAGACAAAGCTGACAAGCTGCCGTACTCACATCTCACTTGGTTTGATTGTTATCAGATGAAGTGTGTACTGCCACTCTCATTCCCCTCCAGTGAAGGGCCCTAGGCGCTGCGTTGTGACCTAACCCGTGAGCGGTGCCTCTGTCGGCACAAGCTTGCTCGCACTTTGTTGAACTCAGATATAATACAGACAGAATAGGCCATAAAAAGCAGAATTTCAAAATGTTCTAGCTAGCTAGCTTTTCTATATTTACCAGCAATTTATAGTGGTTAATATATCGTCTTTTCCACTCCCCTAAAATTGCGAAACTTACCAATGTCTCCTTTAAACTCTGTGTGATACCGGATTGAGGCAAAGTCGCATTGAGGAGATGTTATCTTTTTTAACGAGGAGAAACGCAAGTGGTAATGGGCCATGAACCGTGTTTCATCCAAGCAAGCAGAGGAGGTAAGGGAGAAATGCAAACGTGAGGACAAACTGTGCTCCGGGTGTGGTGGGGGGGCGGAGGTTTGAGAGGAATTGGTGCACATCGTCGAGGCAACGGCTGCCTCCACCTGTCATCCATTCCCTGTCTTGCTCCTCCCTCCTCGGCTCTTGCGTCATTGGGGCAGGGCAGCATGACTTGGCATATCTTCGTTCCCAGCCTGCCATGCAGGGGCCTTTATATACCAGCCTCTCACAAGGTCCTTGTGGGAGGCCCCTGTGCCGGAGCGGGGCTGCTGGCGGCCCCTATAGAGTTAATAGATGACCGTTATTCCGGTATGTTCATCAGAACTCCCAAATTGAATGTTTTTACACTGCATCGCTTTTGTTTACGTAGATTAACGATATTTGATTTATTTTTTTGTGTGGGAACAAGAACGTGTGAGCGTGTATGTGCGTGTAATATGTGTGAACATTATTCTGTGAGTCAATGTGAACACGTGGCTGGGTGTCCAGTGGGGAAGTAACCTGAGAACATTCGGCCTGCCCCCTCTGGCTCCAAATGTGTATGTGACTAAAAATAGACCCATGCTCAACAATGGTGACATCACACCATTCATTCAGAAGTAGTACTAAAATCCATGGTGGGACCATCTTCTCCTTTTGCCAAATTACCTCAAATCAATTGACATTATAAGATCAAGCTGCCCTCTCTGCCTACTACTATCTAGTATCTCTATCAGTGTCACAGGTTAAACAACCCACCTATGGGTGGGTTTCATACCCATCCGTCTGACTCACACACACTCACAGGATGGAGGGTTCTCCTGGTCCTACACTCCCATTGATTCAAACATCATCTTAAATGAACACATTGGTCAGGCATAGAAGGCGAATATGGGAGTGTTGTTGGTCATGAATTAATGGAGCCCTGTCTAAGCAGTTATTGATCAATGTGTCTATTGAGGCCATTACAGGTGATGGTTGTATTACATTGATTAAAGGATTACATTCATTTAGTTCTCAGGTGAACACGAGGTCCAACAGACCACCATTCTAGAATTGTAAAGGTTTGGATTGCAGCCACATTAGCAACCTGCTCTGCAATGTGGGTGAAAATCTTTTGTCAAGGACAGAACGAACGGACAAGAAATTGGCAGCCTTTCGGTTAATCCTTACTGGTATGACGCTCTGACCTCTTGGCCATTTACCGCCCATTTGGGACTATCAGCTCTCTTAAAGCAAATTATGCTTAAAGGTCATTCCTTAGTTAAAAGAAAAACTTGCTGCAGTGTTGCCATTCATGTCAGGGTCTGGCCTAATGACTCCACCTTAAACACGATAATGTCAATGTCAATGTTATTTTTTTAGGCTTAACTCTCTCTAAGCCTATTTTACCTGTCTTGCTCCTGAGTGAGGGAGATGTAGCGGGATCTGTCCGGCAACCTCTGTCATCAGAATGACGCATTAGGGTCTCTTCTGAGGACAACCTCTGATGAAGACTCCATATAAAATATAAACACATCAGCCATTATTGCGCAAAGTTTTCAGATACTTATAAGTTGATGCGTGTGATTTATGGCCATATCAACCTTGAAAGTGAGTTATTGGCTCCGAAGCCGCCGGGGGACTGTCAGTGAATATGGTCGCACTTGGAGAAAATACTGATGATGAAGATAATGCTGAGAAATGCCGGGCATTAATCATGACTTCTCTGTATTTATTGATGGTCTGCGTGCTCGGCAGCCATACAGTGCCAACAAGCGTAATTAAAGCTCGACTCAGAAACTAGTGTTGTTCAGCCTTTCCCAAATAGGTTTAATGTGCAACCTCTCCAACTCCCTTGGATGACCTCAAATGAGATGCTAATTGAACAGTGGCTGGTGGCTTCTGCTGCGTCGTCAGAGGCTCCGGTTTGTACCAGGCCTCTATTGTTATTGAATTGGATTTAAGACACTGACAGATACAGATTCATACCGAGTAATGCAGCGTCAGGGGCCTTCGGATAATTCTCATAATGTCGCCTGGACGTATCTTCATGTGACTCAGAACTAAGTGTGCCGGGTTAATGCCCCATTATGGCTCCTCTGTCTCCAGTTTCCTGCCTCAGACCCACTGTTATCATTCACTTAAAGGATCATATGATGCTGATTTTCAAGCTTCCCGGTAAAACAAACCCCTCCACATCCTACTTGAAACCACTCTGATCCATCTCTCTCTGGGTTTCTCTCGGCCTCTTTATGGCATTCTCTGCTCGGTCCTGTCTGGCATGGGTTTCTGGCTCTGCCATCCTGCCAGCCATGTTGTAATCAGTCCTTAGGGAGGGGGGTTTGGGGATGTTCTTCCCCCTTGTCTGATTTGGCTCTGGGAACAGCTCCAGTTTGCAGATTAGGTCCAGTTGATCATCTTGTCACCATGCTCCCAGTCTGTAAGAAGAGGGGTTTGTGTGTGTGTGTGTGTGTGTGTGCTTGTGTCTATGTGGGTGAATTAGAGAGAGTGAGATGGAGAGAGGGACAGAGAGAGATAGTGAAAGTGTGCATGTGTGCTTGACCACACCTCTGCTGTCTGTCGTCCCAGGGGCCGAACCTCCATTGCACCTTGGGACACTGGATTGGTTTACCATCAACGCTGGACACAGCCTTATACAGTTACAGACTAGATTACTGTACAGTACCATGGTTTTGTTTCTGGCTATCTTGAAAACAAATGCATTGTGAAGAAGAATATTTCAGTGTCAAGCTTACGAACAGTTTCCAAGTTTTCTTATGTCCTGAGTGGACCACTCTGTAGCAGTGCCTGTTTAACTTTTTTGGTACGTAACTCTCCACCAAAAGAAAAGCAACTGATATATCGGTCTGATTAAACAAGGAATTGACTGAGATGTAGGAAGAGCCTGTACCCATCTGCTTTAGCTAATCCCCATTGCATCCTCTTTGTTGCATAATCTATATTGCATAAACAAATAATAAATAAGGCAACAAAAGAAAACGAACCAAAACTGGAAGGGATCTCTTGTTTCATTTTCTGTTGCAAGAATGTAGCAAACAAAATTATACGATGGATCTTCATAACTACTAACTATGTTTCATTTACTCATAGCAAAGAACTACTTCACTCAAAACTCGATTTTGCCTGATCAAAACAAGTTTAATTATGTCATAGGGACAGATGGGTAGGTGTTTTTTCTTCTTCAGTGTCTCTACTAAAAACCTAAACTCCCGCTGTGTGAGGAATGAGTGCAAAAGACTGCAGAGCATCTTAAGGACAAAGAGAAGCAGCTGATTACTGTGTGAATTCCCTTGTTCAGTGGTAACAAGCAGTTAGAACTGAAAGGTACAATTCAGCAAACATTCAGTCAGCAGGGTGGGTACCCATAAAAAAAGTTAGAAGAGACAAACATCCCAGCTCCTCCTTTTCTCTTGTTAAATAATTGAATTTTTCTAGAGAAAATAGATTAAGGGTAAGAAAGGGCTATCTATGTAGATTATTCTTTGAAGTAGAGCATTGTATGTATGTTTGGATTTTTTCCCCAGAAATGTTACTTTTAAACCTAGAATTGCAAAGTGACCTTGGAATAGTGATACTACTAATGATAACACAATCTTCTAGCACTTCCACAGCATAAAACGCCAAAAATATTTTGTCTATAATTGACAGGTCAGATAACTGAGTTCAAGTCTATGAAAATGGAAAGGAGCATGTCATGGATTCAGAGAGAAAAAATTGTATATCATGGTGAAGGAGTTAGATTATGTTCTACAGGAGGTCTACAACATAAGCAGGAGAGGGCATAACCCTGGTGATACATCAGCAACTTGCATTTTGTGAGATCTCATTGAGACATTGTATAAATGTCACCATACACCAATTGTATAAAAGATTTAGGGATTTACTTTTGCTGTGTTGATTAAAGGGAAGGGACTGCCACCATGGTGACGTATCAGTCCCGCCCTGTGTCCTACAGTGCATTGTGGGTCTACCCCAAGATGGCGGCGCCCTTGTTGAAGTGCTGAAAAAGTATCTCCCTGCATACATTTTAAATTAATTCCACTGTTCCTAGTTTACACAATTAGCCACGGCGACAACGCGGTTTTGTCAGAAGACCCTACAACTAGCGTCATTGACACCACGAGCCTGACAGCGCGTGGAGTGGTTGTGGCAGAGTGTCCGTGTGAAGATGGGCCTCGTTTCGAGCCCCTTCCCATAGCGAAGAGCCGCGGTGGGGAGAGCAACCGCAGATTTCCTTGCAAACATATACCGGTCGAACTTGGACCAGTCGGATTTGACATTGTTTACAAATTGTGGACGTTACCATACAATTTTCTTACAAGAATTATCTGTGCGACAGCGTCTATTATAGTCAGAAGACGGAGAGGTTTCCAAGCTTGCATCGAACAGGATTGTAGTGACGCGCCAAGGTCTGTACGTTGCACGCATCTGCGAAAAGCGCCATTTCTACACCTCTGTTCACTTCACCGGTATTTTAAATTGGGAATTTTAAATGTTGAATTTACCTTTTTTATCCTCAAAAACATGAAGCATTGACAGTTTAGAGGTACGTTAGGAAGTCATCTAAGGACTGCTACTGATGTTCAATAGCTACGAGCCAACCTGTCAAACTCGAGTAGTACAGCATCGCGCAAGCTTGGTCCGGCTTGATATGTTCTGCAGATTTGCAATGTTATCTTAACATGGTATTTAATTGCTTTGTATGCATGATATGTTCATAACTAGTTAGCTAAGCTAGCTAGCTGTCTAATTAAAACGCAATGTAGGGCTGAAACGTCAATACGTAACCTGTCACACATACGTACTTTACCAAAGCTATATCTAACTTGAACTTCCTAGAGAAATAACAATCAAAACATACCCACCGTCTACATATTTACATAACTGAGTTACGGAACATAGTATTGGTCTTTGTGTGGCTAAGTAAACCTGGTGAAATAAGTGTTATGAACATGTAAAATGAGCATTGATTATAGCACACACCAAACAACAATGGGCCAAAACATATTTTTTTTGTTTTCTGATTAAGGTTTTAGCTCTGTGGCTCCCAACTAGTGGTACTAAGACCCAATTGGGTACTTGAAGACCCAGGAGACAAGGCTTACTGGTGAAACTTGTGGGGAACTAATTACTAGTTCCATTTGCTGAACCATTCCCCACATTAATAGATTCATGTTTAATAGATGATGCAGTACGTGACACATTTTTACTGGTATCATTGCAATCGCACAAGTGAATAACTGGCATAAATGACTAGCGGTAGCGATTTGGCGTTCCATTGTAGTGTAACCAGTAATTAGCACCCCTCTTGTACACATTAAACTATAACGTGATGTGCAGGACATTCCTGTCAAATTCTTATTATGGTTTTAAGGGTACTTTAAATAGTTTGTCTGCCACCATGTCTGTTGTATTTTTGTTAACTTATTTTTTAACTTTTATTTTATGTTTAGTTGTATAGGCTTCTTTCCAGAACTGACCTTTTCTGGTTACTAATTCATTGAGGAGAATGCAATTACTACTAAAATGTTTGGGGATTTCTCCAATGCTTTTGTAAAATGCATGCACTTTTGAAAAAACAAATGCAGTTTCTGTCGCTGTGTACATAAGCATCTGCTAAATTACTAAAATGTTAAATGTCATCAAGGTTAGGTCATAATCTTTTATTACATTCAACAGATAATTTTCTGAAGTAACTGAAAATGTCAATGGGGA
The DNA here is from genome assembly GCA_016801125.1 of Novumbra hubbsi. Classification (NCBI taxonomy): domain Eukaryota; kingdom Metazoa; phylum Chordata; class Actinopteri; order Esociformes; family Umbridae; genus Novumbra; species Novumbra hubbsi. The sequence continues at coordinate 14,079 of JACXGK010007627.1, forward strand.
GATGGTCATGGGTCTGTCTCAGTCATGATGTAACATGGACTATCCCACAATTTCGTCATGGTCTAGCTGTTTTGGACTTGCCATGGTTTTTACCCCTGGTGTAGGAGCTTGCACCTGGACTAACAAACCAACGTCCCAAGAACAGTACCTAGTAAACGAACTTCTTATTTCTGCATCTATCTTCAAATTAGTCAATCATTTCATACATTTTCTCTCTTAATTTACGATGGCGCTCTAAAAAACAAATATCCATCAGTATTTGAGGTCATTGGAAATAAGATAACGATGAGCCTTTTAAAGAAAACCGTGTATTGTGAAATATATTTTTTCAGAGATGAATCATGGAAATAAAGGGCAGTTCTCAAGTATAAAACCAGAGATTTAGCTGTTAAACATGCAAGTGAGTTGAAATACCTAAAGCAGGGGTCTCAAACCGGTTCCACGGAGGGCTGAGTGTCTGCAGGTTTTCAAGGGCTGAGAGACCTTGTACTTATTTGATTGATTAATTATGTCACTGATTGGTTAGGTCTACCCTCATCTGGTTATTTAGGTCTGAACCTGGAACCAATTTACAGGAAAAAACTAAAACCTGCAGACACTCGGCCCTCCGTGCAACCGGCTTGAGACCCCTGACCTAAAGCACCTTGAAGGAAAAAGTCGAAGTGCCTCAACAAGTTTAATACAAGCTAGCAAAAGGAGCTTTCAATACATAAAAAAGGGGCTGCAGATCCCCTCTAGAGCAATGAGTACTGCTTTCCAAAGCAGAGGGACTCAATTTGTAAATCCTGTAACAAGTGACAATATAAGCAAGACCTATCTTGATTTTTGGAAAAACACATTACAAAAAAACTAATATAAAAACAAGAATAAGTATTTCTTTCCCAATAAGGGAATTGAGATTGGTTTAAAGATTTTTTTTTTCATAAATAAATGACAGTAAGTAAATTGGTGAAAATAATGCTTGGTTAATATGGCCAAAATGTTGTCTATTACTGACTAGATTTCAACAACATGCTTTAATGTCCCATAAATCGTTTCCTAAACCACTTTTAGTTTATATATAACAGTCAAGAATAAGTAATTGTTCGATTTGGGCTTGCATTAAAGAAATAACTGTTTATTACCAAGGGTAATGTTCTTTCATGGGCAATTCAATTAATGATTTTAATTCAGACTAACTCTTTGAAAGCTGCCCCCAAAGGTTTGATTAGTCTGATGAGAAGTCGTCTTAGCCATGGTGATAATTAGTCTTTCCTGTTATCTGAACTGTTGGTGTTGGGTGGCTTGAGAATTTGTAACAAATACCTAAGAGAATTTTTCTATTAAACAAAACATGTAGTTGAATTCCAGTAGTTTGAATTCGACTCCAAAATAGGATTTGCCATAGCCAATCAGTGCCATAGTGAATACTGATCTGACAGGCTTGGCTGTAAACAAACTCCACAGAAAGAAGTAGCCCACCAGATTGGTGCTAACGTTCAGTAATATGCCACTCAACCACAAATTCAAGATGAAAACACTGGATAAAATTATTCTGTTTTGCATGGTCCCTTATTCCCGGGTAATTTATTGGAGTTATTGGTTCATCTTCTACATATACTAGTGGGGAGAACAAGTATTTGATACACTGCCGATTTTACAGGTTTTCCTATTTACAAAGCATGTAGAGGTCTGTCATTTTTATCGTAGGTACACTTCAACTGTGAGAGACGGAATCTAAAACCTAAATCCAGAAAATCACATTGTATGATTTTTGAGTAATTAATTTGCCTTTTTTTCCTAACACTTTCCGAATGTTCCTCAGTACATGCCGCGGTCCAGCTGTTTCCTCCTATCAGAGAATCTATTTTGTTTAACACTGCTCTCAACCCAGACCTCTCTATTTCAGGGCCCTCATGAAAATGGACTTGGAGCTTCTGCACTCGCCAGCCGTGGGCCTGGCTGAGGAGGAGGAAGCGGACATGAGCGACTGGAACCTGCCTCTGGCCTTCATGAAGAAACGCCACTCTGAGAAGATTGAGGGCTCCAAGGCCCTGGCCCAGAGCTGGAGGATGAAAGACAGGGTAAGACTTCAGGGGCTTTTTTCCTTGCTAAAATGCCCTTTGTCCTTCTTCGGTTGTCCCATTATGTCCTCTACAAATAACAGTTGGCGTCATTAATTTTTGAAAGTAGTTAATGTTGAATGATATTTATCGGGACACCAATTATAATCTCTCTTACCTGGAAATGATGGCGAGTTTCTTGCGATTTTCAGATCTACCTTTTGAAAGAGGTTCTTCTATGAATATCGTTGGTTGTCATTTCCTTTAATGTCATTACTGGAGCTGGGGAATGTTACAGTTTTTAAGATGCATCACAATGCTGACGTGAACGATTCTACATCGATGCAATAAAATAAATAATAGATTTTTTGTTTTAATTCTTAAAT
>JACXGK010007628.1:0-24691 GCA_016801125.1 Novumbra hubbsi
TCTCCCTTGTTGTTTTCATTTCAGTACTTTGTCTGTCTCATGTGGGTCCCTGCATTCCTAGATAACTCTTTCGGCCCCTTTCAGAGGAGCAACACCCTTACGTCTTTCATTCAGCCACGGAGACTCGGGTCTAATCGGAAAAGTCTAGCCTCAATTCACACACATTCCCGGGCGCAGACACGTGCGCGGGCACACAACAACAGGATACGCGCGCCGGATTTCCATGGAAACCAGCCACACTGAGTTCACGGGGCATATTATTATTTGACTACACAAATTAATCTCAGGTACAGGTCTGAACATAAAGATGTGAAAACTCCCTGTACGCATTCTGCCTGTCTTTTACAATGAGTAAGAGGACACATTTGTTGCATATACGGCAATGTATGCAAGACCTCCTTTCAGGTCACATGCACAGCCAAAGGCGTAATCAGAAAAGTGCTTCACCGGCGTCAGCAGTCGCAGTGGCCGACCAATTAGATCAGCAACTTAGTGGCCCTGCCTTCGGACAGAATGCTTGCCGTAAACACAGCAACATGCGCTTGACCCAACACTGGCTCGCAGTCTGAACGCTGACAGGAAATCACTAAGGGGAGCAGCATCTGCTTACCGGAGCGCTACCACTGCTACAGCCGTATTAAACAGAGGTGCCTGGCAGCCTGAAAACCGCACCATATCCCCTATCAGGCGGGTGGGTTTATGCTGGGGCGTGCAGTTTCAAGTGCACTAACATGGAGAACAGAGTGTCCTGTAGACTTAGACCGAGGTCTCTGCCACCCCGGCATTGCCTTAGGTTTCCTGCTACGGGGGCATCCTGAAGCCTTGCCGGGAGGTGACTGAACCGCAGCCCTCAGCAGTCAATCAGATAGACTCCCTAGCCTGAGTACCGCTAGCTCGCAGTTGGCTTTAAAGCTTAAAGCCATTGTTGCAAGGAGACCCACAGGGCATTTGGAGACACAGAGAGCTATGATCCCAGATATGTAAGACATAGACACAAATAATTCACACAAACATCGAGCCACACAAAGTGCACACAGACATGGGCACACACACGCAAATGCAATACATCTAGGTCAGCATGTCCCAACCTTGTGGTTGCGGCCCAATGTGTGGTCACCTATTTGACACTGGGGTCTTGAAAGAAAAGGAGGAATTAACTCTGCTGGGTTTAATGTAATTTTTTACAATGAAAATGTTTGATGTAATTACATTGGTCACACATTATCCTAAATGGGAATCAATAAAGACACCTAATTTCACTTTTTTGCTTGTTTACATGTGTGATATTTCAAAATGATTTGTCAGAGGAACTCCAGTTTTGTTAAATCACCATCATGGATTTTATTAGAATCTATTATGATTCATTTTAATTACTGCCAAAAGCAGTAGCACCTCTGGGTTTAAAAGAAAACATTGAACATGACATACTTTTTAAAAGAATGTGGTAACATTCACATTTACAGCCATTGTAAAATCTGACCATAGCTGTAATATTTAAACATTGCAATAAGTTCAAGGATGGAATGTTTTGGGTGCAATAACCGAATAAAGCATTAACTGTAGACTGCTATCAAATAAAATGTTGTTAAAACTCACTCGTCATCAAACTGAAAATAATGTAATAGCTTATATAATTTTACCAATACTACACAAGAAGGAAAATACTAAATCTTCAATTCAATAATATCAAAAAGTTGAACTGCGATTTAAAAGATTCTGTTAAATTGCACAATCAAAGAGAGTGTATATTATTCTTAGTTTACTTATAGTTACTTATTTACAGCATTTCTTTGTAATTGTCTCTTTGTAATTATCTCTCCTAAGAAATGGGGAGGACAAGATGAATACTGTCATGTCCTGGCTGGGGGCCCCTGGCCATATCTGTGCCTTGGGGCTCACAGTCAGGGCATGACACATAGAGGTGCCTCTAGGCAACTCTATGCCACTGTTGTGGGCTCCTCAGTCAGAGACAGCTGTTCCCACTTGCCTCTGATTGGGGAGCCTACTTAAGTTAGGTTTTGAGCCACACCCGGTGTGGTTTATTGTTTGTATTCATACAATGTTCACGGTTGTGTTTGGGTTATTGTTCTGTGGATACGCTACCTGTTTTATCTGTAAGTGTTCACAGTGTGTTTGATGTTTAGTTAGTTTAATCCAGCACCTTTCCTTTGCGTGTACAGTTCGTGTTTGTTTTGTCTTGTTTAGAATTAAATTCATGTTTTCTTTAATAATGTCTGCGTTGGGTTCCACCACACACCGAGACAGTGACAAATACAAATGAATTACTACTTTAGCAGAATATAATAACATCAAATTAAATAAAATGTTCAGCTACATGTACTACTCCCAATAGACTGGATAGAAATATATTTTCTTATATATTCTGCAAGTTGGTTCTGTTCATGCCTGCTGTATGCAATATCTTGATAATACTGGTTGATAAAACCCACATATATAGGAAAAGAAAAAAATAATCTGGGTCCTGGAATTTATTCAAGAGCGAAGATATAATTATTTTCCTCCTCACTGGGTAAAGTTTGCCTGCTCTTGTGCTTCGAGTGTTAAAGCCTTTTAAATAAGTGAAATGGATTGAAAGGAGGTTTATATGGAATATAGCCAATTCCATATTAATCAAATGAGATGCTAATTATTGTTTGGAAGCTACTGATTAGTAACATGTGCAGCAATAAGTATTAAAGTATGGCGTTGCTCTTTGGCTTGATTTGTAGTGTTGAGGTTGTTGATAAGGGGAACATAATGTGGAACAACTATTAGCCTAGCCCATAAACCCCAGGGGGTTGGGGTGGCTTTATGTATTTTCTCTGACACATATCTATCTGGACATTCAAAAACCATTTATGAACTGTTGACCTATAATCTCTGAAACACTGAAATAAAAAACAATGAACATGCCGCAATTTGGTCAGCGGGGTGTTAAACATTGCCAAAAGGATTAGGAACCAGAGTCTGGCATTCTGATAGGTCACATCTCTATGTGCTTGGAACATGCAAAGTACAGATGTTTGTTTATTATTTCCGACACAATGTAGGCATTTTAGCAGCACACTGGTCTTTCTTATGGTTTCTTAAGCCGTCTCTGTTGAGTTGTATTTTCAAAAGCAGGCTAGGATAACGATGAGCCTTTTTTATCTACAAGTCTTTACTTATTTAAATGTATGTTTATAGAAGTCTTATGATTGTGTCTCTGGAGGTTTTGAGATAATTTCATTCTCTTTGTTCGCTGCTATGGTAATTGTGAAGAACAATGACACAAAGTGCACTATTAAACCAGCAAAGCAAAGGTTTCAGTTCTACAGAAAGATTCTCAGAAACAATAAAACAACTCAAGTAATCAGTTTGTGTTCAGTTATTTGGTCCCATGGGCTAAATAACTGAACATACAGTATCTCACAAAAGTGAGTACACCTCTCACATTTTTGTAAATATTTGATTATATCGTTTCAAGTGACAACACTGAAGAACACTGACAATTTGCTACAATGTAAAGTAGTGAGTGTACAGCTTGTATACCAGTGTAAATTTGCTGTCCCCTCACAACTCAACACACAGCCATTAATGTCTACACCGCTGGCAACAAAAGTGAAAATATCCGAATTGGGCCCAGTTAGCCCTTTTTCCTCCCAGGTTTCATGTGACTTGTTAGTGTTACAAGGTCTCAGGTGTAAATGGGGAGCAGGTGTGTTACATTTGATGTCATCGCTCTCATACTGGTCACTGGAAGTTCAACACGGCACCTCATGGCAAAGAACTCTCTGAGGATCTGAAGAAAAGAATTGTTGCTATACATGAAGATAGCCTACGCTATAAGTAGATTGCCAGGAGCGCAAAGTCTCTAATATCCACCAGCTCTGTGATGTCGTCATGGAGGAGTGGAAGAGGACTCCAGTGGCAACCTGTGAAGCTCTGGTGAACTCCATGCCCAAGAGGGTTCAGGCAGTGTTGGAAAATAATGGTGGCCACACAAAATATTGACACTTTGGGCCCAATTCTGATTCACTTAGGGGTGTACCCGCTTTTGTTGCCAGCGGTGTAGACATCAATGGCTGTGTGTTGAGTTATTGAGGAGACAGCAAATTTACACTGTTATACAAGCTGACCACTGTTTACTTTACATTGTAGCAAAGTGTCAGTGTTCTTCAGTGTGTATAATCAAATATCTACAAAAATGAGAGGGGTGTACTCACTTTTGTGAGATACTGTAAACCGATTAGTCGAGTCGGGCTAAAGTTGGCATCCACTTTTTAAAGTTTCACATGTAGAGGAGAGGTTCTCCGCCACCCTAAGATTCAAGCTCCAGCCAGCCCAAAATCTGCTGCCTCTAATATGGATCCCAATGTTTTATTCAAGTCATTATTAAAATAAGGCTGTGAGTCAGTGTGGTGATGGTGGAAACAGATTTTCAACAGTTTAAATAGAGGGCCTGACATGATATGAGCAGTCCTGACCTGCTTTGATAGCTGCAGTGTTTGACATATAGTTACCCCGGGGGGAACCCTGTAATTGCCCAAGCCATCTCGGAGCGCAGTGATACCAACTGCCGTCTGCCGAAATCGTGTCATTCCACTTGCCTATACCTCTCCTCCCTTCCGCATTACTTTCCCTGCCTCCACCCTGACACCGTCTTGGCTCCAGAATAAAAGATGAGAAGTTCCGCAGTGTTCCAGTGTTGGCACTGCTGCTACTGAAGTCTATGGTACTGCCAGTTAAGGTTCAGGTCAGTGCCAGCCAGCAAACAGGCAACAGGATTGTTTCACAGCACAAACCGATCAATACTCACGCTCAGCAAGTATCGGTTGGTAGATAAAAACACCCACGTTCGGTCAGGGGGGATTTATCACCCAATAAATAAATACATTATAGGACAAAAGAGTCAATAAAGAATTGGGGGAAGAGAGTAGAGGAGGAAGGGAAGAGAGGGTGAAGTTAATGTGGGGGAGGAAGAGAGAAACTTTTTTAGCTTTGGCACCTCTCTCACTGTCTGTCAGTGACGTTTGAACGGTGACTCAGCATCTTAAAGGAGTGTCTACTGTCCAGTTGCATTCTGCTGTCCAAACCTGAAATATATTATTAGCATTCCCAAGGCAAAAACAGCCATGGCTTCCTATATAGAAGTCTTAAACACAAACAAAGGGGCATGCAAAGTCGAGGCGATGTCATTTGAACAGAGGAATTGTGTGTGAACCAATGAGATTAGCCCACACACTATTTGTGTATTTTTGCTGACATAAGATTAGGATAACGGTTAAGATTACAGTTAGGGTTGGTTGAAAGTTAAAATATTACTGATTGATAGATTGCAGTTGATTATCTGTAGAGCATTGACAGACACTTTCAGCACTGTCAAAATAAAGTGTAACTAATCAATAATAAACCACTCCAAGGAGGGCACATTAAGAATTTAAAAGTATCTGAACTGCCATGTCTACATCAGGAAATGTAGCCGAGCGCACCTTTTTTATGGATTTCATATACTTCGTGTTTATCAACTAAAGGGTCATTTGCATGTTTCCAATCACAGTATTCCGCCAAATGGCTGAGAACATGACAGGCCATCAGAATACACCTCAATTTCAGGGAGAGTACACAAGCCGTTCCCTTGGCATCTCTTTGCCCATTAGCAATTTTACATCTGAAATGGGTTTTTTAAAAGAGCATTTTTTTCCTGGTTTTGTATTGACGTTCTGTGGCGGCATGTCAGCATTTCTGTATTGACGCAATTCGAGTCCCTCTTTATTGAGTACACACACTGTCATCAGTTTTACCCCAACAATCTAGTCAAAGCTGTTCCCCTCACTTACAGCAGTTGCAGCACAACATAACAAGGGTTCAAAGATAGCTGCCAAATTATGACTACATACAACTAAACAATTATCACAATTTTAAATAGGACAGCTGGGGCCACTGGGCTATAGTCCAAGTCAGCCAGTGCATTGAAACACCCGTGCCAATATTATCCACTACAAATAAACTGCTGTATGCACAGCTTTTGCTCATGCACAGACATACCCGAAGCTTGACGAAAGAAAGCGTATAAGATTCAGTTGTGGGAAGTTGATACCATTGCAGCTGTTTAGTGGTTACCTCATCAGGGTCCAAAAAAAATACATTCTGTTGTTTGAAACACACAGATTGTGAGGATACTTCATTTCAAGTCACTTAGAGGAAACTAAATACCCATCCCCTCTTTGGTTCCTGTGTCTTCCCTGAACCAAGTGGTTCCCTTGCTTACTCGATTCGTCTTTCCACTCTCTCAGCCCGCTGTCCTTCTCTTCCTCCCTCCCCCAGCCACCCTCTGACTTTCATTTCCCTCCCCCCAGTTCCTCCCTCCTGCGTGGCTGCAGGGCTCCTATAACATTCTGATGAGAGACATCCATTAAATGTCATCCAAGACAAAGGACCACAAGCCCAGTGGTACACACAGGGGGAGGAGAGAGGGATGGAGGACGTGCGAGAGGCGAGAGAGTAGAGAGATGAGAGAGAGAAATGTAGAGTGAGTGAGAGAGAGGGGGAGATTGATATTAGTGAGAGGTAGGACAGAGTTTCCCACCCCCCCCAAAATGAATGTTGGATCTCCTGCATGGTGATGTTAGTCACGTTACCGGAGCTATTTTAATGAAAGAGTAACAGGACTTCATCCACAACATGCCCAGTATCGATCCCTAGTCTCACTGCTTTGATATTCGAACAGGTGACATCTTTAACAAATCTTTTGTAATGTTTACCAGCTCTGAAATTTAATATTTACTGTTGGGGACATACGGCAGTGATGAAACTGAAAAAAGTTGACCTCTGGGTCCTACTTCGATATATATTAAGGCACAGCCTTGCATGATTAGATGCAGACAGTCTACTGATCAACAAATTTGACCAGCGTGAGAGAAGAGAGGATTTAGGATTTACATATTGGCCTCCTTGTCTGGTATTTTCATTCCAAACGATATTTTTGGGACGGTCAATATGTGTTTACACCTGTCGTCTCATGGTCACAGAGAGGGAGCGCCGATAACAATACATCTATTTGAATGCATGAAATGAGCCTATGCCAGCAGGTACGGCGCCTGTGTGTAAATGCCGGTGAGTGTGTGTGCCTGCATATTGGTGTGTATCTATGTTCGCGTAATGCTCCATGACCGTTTCTCCACAACCCTCTTAAAGTATCAGACGGAGGTGACAGACCTGTTAGTATCTATCCCAATTCCGTTGTGTTCTCCACCAATTGTTAAAAATAACAATCTTCACACTTTGTTTTGTAAAAAGACACAGAAAACCTGTACACCGCTCAAACGATGAAGAGTTTTTCCCTTTTCCCCACTGCATGGTGATTGAGCTGGGTAAAATACCAACCCTAATCCTTACACTCCTGAATTCAGTGAGAGCTGTCAACAGGGTGGAGGACAGGACACACATCCCTTAAGCCAAATGGCATTCTCTATTTGTTTAAATGATTCTGCCAACCTGAACCGTGTCAGTCTTAGGCGATAATCTCAGTAATATGTCAGCCGGTGACATCTGAAAGGAGTGTCAATCCAACCGCAGACTCTTCACAGCAGGTCAATAAGGAGGAAGAGATCATCCACCATGTGTTGTGGGATACATGTAGAGCAGAAGTGGTTCGCCTTTCGAGGCAAGTGCTTAAGAAGGTCTGCAGTACGCAGAGAACAAGAGCATGAGACAGAGAAGCATCGAACGCTCAGCCGCCACTTCCACTATCGCCAGCTGCCCGCTAACTGCACACCCGTCGCCCAGCCTGTGAGGGAGGCGAGTGGGTGAGACAGAGGGGGAAGCCGGAGTGAGGTGGAGAGCCAGGAGGAGAGGAAAAGGCGGCGAGCATCGTCTTACCACGCCCGGAACCGCCGCCGGCAGTCCGCGATGCTTCCTCCCGACAAGCTAGTGGAGCGTTGCCATGGCGACGGCAGTTGCCGGGCGCACGCAGGACGGTGGGAGGCACCCCCGGGGACAGACAGACGGCTCCACTCTTTCCCTCCGGTTACGCAAAGCCATGTTCCCTGTTTAATTCATTAATTTTACTCACTACCTTTCTCATCAAGTTATTAGCCGCCTCTGCACTCCGAACCTGTAACCTTCTACCGTTCTCCTAAATATTTCATATTAATGCCTCAGGGACTGTATAGTAAACACTACAGTTCAGAGTCTGTTTTTGTCAAAGCGGGCATCCCAAATGGCAACCTACTTACTTTATTGCGCACTCATTTTGGCCAGGACCCAGTGGCCTATAATAGAGTGCCAAATTGAGGATGCATTTGCTGTATTCTGATATGATATTTCCTTCTTTTCTTCAGGATGGCAAGGTACAACAGCGCTCCTATTAAGGAGCGGAAGCCTGGGATGCTAGCAGGGGAATAATTAGTTGTGTGAAAAGAGAGGAGAGAAAAGCCAGAATGTGACAGCAAACTTCTTAAAGGGACATTCTGTTTTATTTGCAAGGTAGACCTTTTCAATTTGAGTGTTGTGAAATCACAAAGTTTTTTTCTGGTTTTATTCCTAAGGTTTAATGGCTGGTTTTCTATCTTGCATGAGCCCTACTAGTGTGTGTGGACTGACAAAAACATGCGCATTGAACTGTGCTTCATAATGTTCTTCCAAGTGGAGGCTTATGACATGGTGATGCCAAATTCAGATGTTTTTTTGTTTTTTTATCTAAACCAAACAGATTATTGTTTGGATATATTATCATCGTTTAGCTTTTTTCTGGTCAGCGTTCCCAGAACATAGTTTGCATCTATCAGCTAGCTTTTAGTAATCAAGAGAAATTCACTCTTCATAGCCGGTTCTACATAAAACATAATGGTCTTGACAAAAGCAGACAAACTTGACTGATACCTACAACAACACACAAATTAGAAATAAGAGAGAAACATGTCTCGTGGGAAAATTAACATAAAAATATGTTAGACTAATCAAATAGTATCTTGTCCCAAAAACTGTATTGCAGAGGTTGCCTTGGTAGCAAGCTACCGGAAATCAGAACAGTTGTTATAATAATGAAAAGTTATGGCTAATGCCTGGGTGAATAGCTAACATTACCGTAGTAGTCATAATAACAGCATCAGATCTGGACAGACGGCTGGTTAGTTTAGCAAATTCATATTACGTGTTGGACAACAATTGATGGCTAGTTTATTTTCAGATTAATGTTGAAGTCATGGCTATGGCGTAAGAGGTAGTCAAGCAGGAAACTTGGGAGTACAATTCTTGTACTGCAGTAGCCATAACAAATGCATGGCACTCACCAAAATGTGCTGGAAGATGCAGTATGTTTCTCCAATTTCTCTCTCAAAAAAATATGAATTCCATGTAATTTCTTGTAAGCCGCATCTCATTGAATACACTGAATTCCAAATTCCCTACAACAGCCCAGGCATCTATGATTTTTTGGTTTTCTCATCACCTTAATCAGTTTGAATTTCATCAACAGGAATGGTGACAAAAAGATTAGAACAATTTTTTTTTCAGTGGCAATAGACAAGATGATAAATGACAACATGTTCTTTTTTAAATTTTGGTTGGCTAAAACACATCCAAATTATTTCTGTGACCAAAGCCTTGAGGAATGTTATATAATACCAGATATAACAACCTAGGTTCAATACACTTAGATATCGGCTCATAGAAAAACCTCAAAGTAACACCAAGAACACTGTGTTGTGCTGCTGCTGAGTAGTGTAGAGTTAGTCTAAAATTTGTCAATAAAGGGCATATGTACAATGCCTATAAAAAGTATTCACCCCTCTTGGATGTTTCACCCTTTTGTTGCTTTTATAGATGAAATCATTGTCAATATAATTTGGCTTTTTTTCACTAGAATTTGCAAAAAAAGCTTACTTCATGTCAAAGTGAAAACAGATTTTCATGAACCTATGTCATTTAATTAAAAATGTATAGTGTAAAATAAGTGTTTGCATAAATATTCACCCCCTTTAATGTGACTGACCTAATTTAACACAGGTCCAGCTAGTTGATGCCAGCAGTGTCACAATTAGTGAAATAGAGATCACCTGAGTGCAGTTGATGTGTGTCAAGTGATTTCAGTATAAAAACACCTGTGTCTGGGAGGTCCAGTCTCTGGTTCATCAGTATTCCTACTACAATGGCAACATGAAGACAAAAGAACACTCCAAGCAACTCAGAGAAAAGATAATTGAAAAGTATAAGTCAGGAGATGGCTACAAAAAGATTTTCAACTCACTGGACATCCCACAGAGTTCAGTTCAATCCATCATTAAGAAATGGAAGGAGTGTAGCACTTTAACTTCAAATCTGCCAAGAGCTGGTTGTCCTCACAAACTGAGTGAACGTGCAAGAAGAAGACTGGTGAGGGAGGCCACCAAGATACCTACGAACACTCTGAAGGAGTTAAAAGCTTCAGTGGCTCAGATGGGAGAGACTGTACATACAAACTTCACCAGTCAAAGCTGTATGGGAGAGTGACAAAGGAAAATCCACTGTTGAAAATAGCTTATATGAAATCTCGCCTGGAATTCACCCAAAGGCATGTGGGAGACCCCAAGGTCAATTGGAAGAAGGTTATTTGGTCTGATGAGACAAAAATGTAGCTTTTTGGCCATCAGACTAGACGCTATGTTTGGCGAACACCAAACACTGCACATCACTACAAACACACCATCTCCACCGTGAAGCATGGTGGTGGCAGCATCATGTTCTGGGGATGCTTCTCAGCGGCCCTGGAAGATTTGTAATGGTAGAGGGGAACATGTATGCAGAAAAATATCGCCAAATCCTGGAGGATAATCTGACTCAGAAACTACGACTTGGGAGAAGATTTTTTTTCCAGGAAGACAACGACCCCAAGAATACAGCAAAAGCTACACAGAAATGGTTCTGAGACAATAAGGTGAATGTTCTGGAGTGGCCAAGTCAAAGCCCAGATCTTAATCCAATCGAATGTGTGGCTGGACTTAATAAAAGCTGTTCCCCCCCGAACCCAAAGCAACGTGACAGAGCTTGAGCTCTTTTGCAAGGAAGAATGGAGCAAAATTGTAGTGTCCAGATGTGCCGGCCTGATTGAGACATATGCACCCAGACTCAGTGCTGTGATTGCAGCCAAAGGTGCATCTACTAAATACTGACCTGAAGGGGGTGAATATTTATGCAATCATCTACTTTACCTTATCTATTTTTATTTTATTGATATTATTTTGTAGAAATCTGTTCACTTTGATATTAAATAATTGTATTTTGCAAATTCTTGTCAAAAAAGCCAAATTACATTGACCATGATTTCATGTATAAAAGCAACAAAGGGTGAAACATCCAAGGGAGGTGAATACTTTTTATAGGCATTGTATTATAGTTATTTTTAATAGTAAGGTGTATATTTACCATATTTTTCTTTTTTGATGGTGTATTCCAATATTTCTGTTAAACATTATAATTTCTCATTTTGAAAAAGAAGCCCATGGTTAAGTATTTTCCTCATAGTCAACACCTGCTGTTTTGTTTAATATTGTCACACACACAAAACAAATTCCAACAAATAATAAGCATTATACAGCCATATAACTTCATTTTCTAGGCCACTGAAATCTTTTTTCAAGCCAAATCCTCCTGTCAAGCCGCAGAGTTTCAGTTAATTTTCTAGGCCAGTGAAGATTTGTTTTATTTACTTCACGCAGAACATATTTTGTTAGTTTCCTCTCTAAAGGCTTGTCAACATGTGTGCCTAACAATGCTAAAGATTGCGCACTTGTGCCCTTAAGTGTTGGGTAAGATCATATGCATAATCTGATGTGAGCGCTTTAATAACATGACAGGGCGTGGAGGCTCTCCTCAATACGTCAGGGTTGTGTAGCTATCTAATGCAGCTCAGTTCTGCTACACAGCAGAGAGACCCTCTAGCTATCCTCATTTTAATAAAACGGGGCATTAAAATAATCCTTCACAATGCCGCCTGAATGCTAAATACAGCCTTCTCTGTTCTTCTGCTTTTCCAGACTTTAATCAACGTCCCCCCTCTTATCATTGCCAAGCATCCCCTCTCTTTCATAATGTAACAGAGAAATCTGTTAACTCTGGCATCTTCACACACCCCTCCAGCATCTCCTTCTTTGACCTTCTCTCTCTTTTTATTCCCCTTCTCTCTTTCCATCTTCTTCTCCATCTTTCTTTGTCCCTCCCTGGCTGCGCTACTTGGTAGGAATGACAGTTTTGTCAAAGTGTTTGTCCCTGAAACTCATCTTGTGTTTGCTCAACTTCTATACTTCAAACATTCCGAGTCTAATCCAGCCCCCAAAACTTCAGCAATCTCTCAGAACCACATCTTCCTCATCGTCACAATGTAGGACTTCCTGGAGAATTTATTAGATGATTTAGGGAAGAGTTTCTTTGAGTTGGGTGTTATATTTCAGCAACGGTATGAATATTTATTTTGCTTTTCAGTTTTCTTCATCACCAGACATACAAACACTTTACATTACTTAATTTCATGGTGGACCATGCTTTGTTTGAATCGCTTCCGGGGGGAAACAAAAAAATTGTCAAACATCACTTGTTTGAGTGCTTTTATTCCTGAAGAGCAATGTTTTTTTTACAGCATAAACACAATGTAAGATGTATTGTCATTCACACAGGAGAAGTAACCCCAGCTTACAAAACAAACCACATGGTTTGGTTGTGCTTTGCCAGACATTTTCTGCAGGCACAAGACAGCACCCAGATACCACTTAGTATTAAACTGCATTATCATAACACAGTCACTCCCAGATAAATGAATAGCTCTTTGCTTTTCCCTTCAAGGTCATTCCAACATTAATGCCATGCCATCAAGACTCGAGGCAGCGGAGAGACATATGCCAAATACAAAAGTACTGTGAACTTCAGAATGAACGAGGGTGGGCTCTACGGGTCAGAGAGGTTATGAATTGTCCATGCACGCAGAAGCTATTTTTGTTCGTAATAATGCAGCTGCCATAGCATATGACTCTAACAGGGATTGTCACAGTGCTCCGTGAACTACATTACTCTAATGAGACACATAGTGAATAAAGAAAGGAGGGAATGGATGGATGGATAAAGGAGGTTGTTGACAATATCTTCAGGCAAGCTTATATATTATATTTTAGGGCACAGTGACCTGTTCTGTTCAGAGGTACGCCAAGAGATGCGGGGGACTGGGATGGAAGTTAACCAGAATTACTAGTACATGTTTTTCAAGCAAAAAGCCTGCACCCATCCTATGACTTTCGGCAGTCTATTATGCTTTAGTTAAAAGCCTCTAAGTGGACTTGCAGTGGAAGCAAAATGTATCAAGTATACATTGGCCGCACAACAATTTACTCAACTAAAATATATACACACCATACCGTTCAAACGTTTGGGGTCACGTAGAAATGTCCTTGTTTTTCAAAAGGAAGGCACCGTTTTTGTTCATTGAAATATTATCAAATTGTACAGCGCAGACATTGTTAATGTTGTAAATGACTATTGTAGTTGGAAAAGCAGATTCTTTATGAAATATCCACATGGGCGTTCAGAGGCTCATTATCAGCAAAAAACACTCCTGTGTTTCAATGGCACATTGTGTTAGGGAATCCAAGTTGATCATTTTAAAAGGCTAATTAATCATTACAAAATACTTATGCAATTATGTTAGCACCACTGAAAACTATTGTGCCGATTAAAGAAGCAATAAAACCGGCCTTTGTTAGACCACCTCAGTAGCCAAACACATGAAAAAAGCTACTTGTTTGCAGGCCTTGACCTGAACACCATTCTAACCACATTTTAGTATAATAATTAAAGTAAAATACTTCTACAAAATAGGTGTGGATTAGTGTTGGATAACATGCCTGCAGGAGGAGGGCCAAATGAGTGTTTTAAACCAAATCTAAACATTGTAGTTATTGTTTTTGGTGCCTTGAACAAGAGCACACTGGTAGAAGATGCTAGAACTACTGGATCATAGAAAAGCAACTTTCTATTTAAATGTACATGAGATACCAACAGATTCTGTCATTGTGATCATTTGAAGGGAGACATTTCAGGACCACCCTATTACCCTGTTTTAATTAACCAACTTGGAAAAAGACAGACAAGCAATGTCCATAGTTTAAAATGAAAATTTGGATATTTCCTTAATATTTGCATTGTTTGTTTTTTACACACGGTCTAATTAATTACAAATAATAAATGTAACGAATGTGATACACCCTTTGAAGTGGATGAATGAGAATATATACATATATATATATATATAAAACACTATACAGTTTTGCCCAAAATGATTGGCATCCATTTACTTTATTTAAATAATGCATCATGTGTCTAGAAAAGTATTTACATTTGGAAGCCTTACCCATTCACTTGAAAGTCCCATTATAAACCTGTAGCGAGATCAGAAAAACAATACTTTAGAAACAACCTTCAAATCTGGAAGAATGGGAACAGTTTAAACAATAAGAGTGGGTCAAACAGACATTACAGTTACCCCATCAATACTGTAACAATCGATTCAAATGACAAAAAATGCTTAACGAGCTAAATAAGTGAATTACATTTTGTTTTTACACAAAAAAATTCAGAGAGGTAATATCTCGTACACCATCCAAGCCAGCTACATCAGCACCGTAGTTGTGCAATTAAGAGGATTATTTGCTAAAACAACAACCAGCCTGTTAAATTACTCAGATTTCACCTAAATGAACAGGTGTACAAGTTACATCACTTATTGTCAGTAAAAGAAACATCACTTTGCAACAAAAATGCCTGGTGGACACCAATTATAAAGCCTGCATGCTCTCTCTAGTTTTGAACAGGGGTGGGCAGGGTTACTTGTTGTTCAACGGTATATAGTGGCCGGCAACCCTGAGGTAACCAACAAGATTCCCCTATTGGCTGTGCAGGTGGAAGTTAGAAACCAAGAAGGAAATGCTGAATTTGGCAGGTAAATCCAGTGAGGTATAGGTAGAACAGTGTTTAAAATGCTATATTAGGCGGCGGTGGAAGGAGAGGGATGTGGAAAGAAAGCGAGAGAGAGAATGGGAGATAGAGAGGTGTAGTGGTATTCCACTTCTCACAGGAGCAGCTCAACCAGGAGGGGGGTTCCTTTCCTCTGTCAGAGTGAGGAGAGAGCAATCACTCCTCACACAAGAAGAGAGAAAGAGAGAGAGACAGAGAGAGAGGGATATTGTCTCATTCCCAAAGGAACTCCGGAGGGGCTGAGCTTAAAGGGGAAGGTAGAAACGAGCGAAGGGAAGAGGGAAAGGGAACGAGAGTTCCCCTGAGTGGTGCTTCACCAGACTACCCATCAATGTGCCTCTCCTCTCTCAGCCCATGGCAACAGTCCTGCTATGGTTTTATTGCCATACACAACATATTGAAGCAATTACATGCCTGTTGCCAAGATTAAGAGTGGCCGGTAGTAGCCTGGGAAAGACTCATACTTATTCTATCAAGTGAGCTATCACAGCCAATAGCACATAGAAACCCCAAAGTAATTATTCAACATGTGTTGCACGTGTGTGAGTGTGTCTCGACATGGGTTTGCACACGTGTGTGTGCTATTCAAGCTTACACAGCCTCCCAGAGAACCGATGCCATATTAACCCTATTCATCAGTCTGAATCCCCGGGGAGCGTGTCTACATTCGCTTGGGTATTAACTATCAGTCTATTACCGAGTCATTATAGTTGGGCCTTAGGAGGGCCAGCTAAACTCTGCCAGCAATACTTCAGAGGTCCTTTGTCTAAGCGACGTGACATCATTTATCCAGGACAACCCGTGGCTCCAGAGGCCACCTATGACTCTACACACTGTTACACGCTCGCGCACATTCACACATGCCTTCAACTCCACGCTGATGAAGACAAAATATGTACTGTAATGGAATACGATGGCAAACAGGAGGTAAATAAGGCTTTCACCGACACATAGGCTTGGAGAAAGTTATACGCGAATATGGTCAGGGTTAACTCAGAGATTGGTTATTTCGCTGAGACGGGGGTTATTCTCAAAACCCAGCACCTAAACGATCCATTAGAAGTCTAGCTTTGACAGTTAATGCAGGGGAAATGCGGACCTATTCTGCCATAATCACTGCTTTTAACAGCGTCCGCTACAGATATCGTATGCCTCAGCAGTACTACTTAGCACTTCTAGTGACCCTAACAACTAGCTAAAGGATCAAAGATTCACTACCCCCGGGCTATTAAGAGCGGCTACAGCTTCTGATCTGAAATTCGCAAAGGTCAGATTTGCTTTTAGAACTGGAATGTAAAGGTCAGGATTGGGTGATCTGACCCTCCCTGGATCTTTGTCTAAAAAAACTGTTTATCAAGCATTCGCATTCTGTGCTGACCCTTCCTCAAGCATCTTCAATTAAACTCCACTGCCATAGCCAGAGGAACAATTTAACCTCCAATGTACCTACAGCTTAAATATTTGCAGGCATCCTTTATATTTCCACTTATAGTTATAAGTGCCTGGAATGTACACAAACTTAACCTACAATAATTACTCTTCAGTGCCTTGTATACAAAGAAATGTAAGCGGTAGCTAGGAATCACGCGCAAAACCTCTTTCATCCGTATGTTTTAGTTTTTTACACCTCCGGGCAAAATCTCTCTTTTGCTTCTCTTTCCGCAATCCTATGAGGTACTTCTTATTTTCGCAAATAGAACATTTCCTCCCGCAGGTTATGGTGATGCAACTTAGTGAATGCATGTTGTTATGTGCACCAGGAGTAAAAAGGCAGATGCCATGCTCTGAAGGGAAGGGGGGTAGTCTGAGAGCAGCTTGTTATACTCTCCCAGGGGAGCTGAGTGTTTCCAAGAGAGAGAGAGAGAGCCTGTAGACAACCACGGCTAAAGTAATGGATAATAGGCTAATCGAAAGAGAGGGGCCCGGTAAATTACCGGGCCCTTGTTGACATTAAGTCCATTTGTTCATTTTTTAACAGTGTGACGGTTAATTACGAAGGTGCTTTAACTTTCTCACCGAATCCAGACTGAAGCGGGTGGAAACCAATCCCGGACATTTCTCATTATGTCAGACTATACTATATCAGGGTACACAAATGGCGCCCATTCCCAACACAGTGCACTCATTTTGATCAGAGCCCATTTCGGGATTTCGACTGTAGCAGGAAACCTTATATAACCTCCACCACAGCTCAGAGCCCCTGGCTGAACAGCAGAAAGAACGCACTGGTGACACAACCCTTTCTTGAGTCAATGCTGGATATGGACAATTTCTACAGTGTTCACCTGAAAAACATTTATTAGAAAATGATTTTAAGTGGTAGTCCCCACAAGGGGCATAAGGACCCCTGAAGGAGTATTTAGCCAATCTGCTAGGTGTAGTTCAGAAGACTCACAAGACCATAGACTTACTAGTGAAATACACTTGTGAGGGTTGGTCAAGGCTCACTCCCCATTGGATTTGCACAAAGCCTTTCAATACTTGGTCTCACTACCTGAACCGTGGATACCTAACAAGAGTCATGACAATATGTATTGCCATGGCCAAAATGAAATGAACTTAATGACCCCCAAATAAATCCACTACATTTCAGCCCTGCCACAAAAGGACATGGATCCTCTCGTCAACACAGATTGGAGACAGTAACGTTGTGCTTTGCTATTGACGTCGTCACATGATCATGATGTCCTGAATCTCCCAAAATATGTGCCACATACTTTCACACAGAATCTATACAAAGTACAATGTGTTGAGAATTGTGTGTCTTATGATTACGTTGTTAGGATTCCATTATTTGTGTAGACCACAAATTCTAGCTGTCTCGTACAAAAAGAGGCAGTTTTGTTTTATGCTAACTTAGATGTTGGTTCTTGTTCTACAGATGTCAGTTAGGCTATATAGAAACGATCGAAACTGCTTGCTGAAGCTAGCTTGGTTTGTCTATGCGATTATTAGAGAGATTGTTTAGTAGCAAATGTGTAATGCATTTGCAGAGGAAGTGGAGGAGCACAACATGGGTGAGAGGTCAATGTTTATTACAAGCGTTTAGAAAACAATCTACATTATTCAAAGCTATAGTGTGAGTGCAACTGTCACGGCGCCTCCTGATGCCGTGCCCTCTCCTGGTCGCGTAGCACCCCGGCGTTGGACGTCGCCGGCCTTTTAGTCACCATCGTACTCGTATGTCCTGTTTTCCCATGTCTCGTGAACGCACCCTTCCTGATTACCCGCCAGCTGCATCCAGTGTAGTTGGCTACTTAATCCCCTGTGTGTCGTGTCTCTGCGTCTGTGATTGTTTCCTGTTGTGTGTATGGTCATCGTTGTTACACGACCAAACCTTTCTATGGCGTCTGCATACGTTGCTCCAGCTGACTTCTCCTAATAAATGATTGATCAGCTAACCTCCTGCACATTGGGCCACTTCATTACCACGCCATCACAGCAACACAACAACACGCACAGTTAGGTGAAGACTTTTGGAGGATGGCCTGATGTGGAGAAGGGCAGCAAAGTAGCCACTCCTCTTCAGGAAAAACATCAGGGACAGATTGATATTCTGATAAAGGTACAGGGATCGGACTGCTGAGGACTGGGGTAAAGTAATTTTCTATCAAGCAAAACGCTTCTCAGGAGAAGAAAATGTGAGCACTACCATCAGTCCTGTGTGAAGTATCCTGAGACCATTCATGTGTGGGGTTGCTTCTCAGCCAAGGGAATGGGCTCACTCACAATTTTGTCTACGAACACAGTCATGAATAAAGAATGGTACCAAAACTTTCTCAGAGAGAAACATCTCCCAACCATCTAAGAACAGTTTGGTGATGAACAATGCATTTTCCAGCATGATGTAGCACCTTGCCATAAGGCAAAAGTGATTACTAAGTGGCTTGGAGAACAAAACATCAATATTTTTGGTCCATGGCCAGGAAACTCCCCAGACCTTAATCCCAATGAGAACGTGTGGTCAATCCTCAAGAGGCGGACGGAAAAATAAACCCCCCAAAACTCTGACAAACTCCAAGCATAGATGATGCAAAAATTAAATGACAGCATGCCAGGGCAAATTGCAGAAGTCTTCAAGAGTGGTCAACACTGCAAATGTTGAATCTTTGCATGTACTATATGTACAGTGGAGGAAAGAATGTAGAGAGTGCTCCTAATCTCAGCGTGTTACCTGTATAGAAGACACCTGGGAGCCAGAAATCTTGCTGATTGATAGGGGATCAAATACTAATTTCACTGAGTAAAATGCAAATCAATGTATAATTTATTTGAAATGTGTTTTTCTGGAGTATTTTGTTGGTATTCTGTCTCTCACTGTTCAAATAGACCTAGCATTAAAATTATAGACTGATCATTTCTTTGTCAGTGGGCAAACGTACAAAATCAGCAGGGGATCAAAGAATGTTTATCTCCACTATAATTGTCAACAATAGCCTTGACACTTGTAATCATACTTCAGGATACCATAGTAACATCTGACAAAATTATCTAAAAACACAGCAGCACCAAACTTTGTGTAAACCGATACCTGTGTCATTCTCAAACCTTTTGGCCACGTCTGCATACTGAGGGAGCCAAATGCTCCAAGAATGTTTTTATCTAATTACTGTAAAAGTAATTTAAATTAGTTTAATTTCCACTGTATTGTTGATGATGTCCTATCCACCATCCAGCCATACGTCTATTCACTTCCTGGTCATAGTGGTCATACGGTAAATATACCAATGACGTGTGATTTCAAGCAGAGATGATCATAAATTATTTATACGATTAACCCATTGTGCAGCACAAATGCGTCTGGGCCCAGGCAGCAGGGCACATCTCATGCCAAACTGTTGCGCTGTTAGCAAAAAGTGCTTGAGGTTACCACCGTGCATAGAAGCTGAGGCAGGCCTCTAAAATGAGATTTATTCATCACACTTCCTCTTTTGAAAAATTCAGAGAATAGCAATTTGTATTCCGCAGGGGGAGGATTTTCAATATTTATATATATCTCAGAACCACATTCTGGAAGCAACCAGGGGCGCTGAGGAGGAGAAGAAAAATAGGAGTGCTATCTCCATGGCGCATGCAGACCTGCCGTGCCGGGTTCTCCTCCGGATCAGGGGGACGGCGAAGTAAACAAACCCCGGACCGGCGGTACCGCCCCGGGCAGCTTTTTTACAATACATCCCCCTATCCTCCCCGGTGATAACTACAATCAGAACCGTACACTTTGGTGCCCTCGATTCCTTTACTCCAGCCCTCCGCCCGTCTCTCTCCGTGCCTCTTACTGGCGTTCTTTCTGTCACTCACAGGGGAATCGTAACGGAGAGGAGAAATGGATATGAGGGGACCGTGTCGTTGCTCTTGTTTTTCCCTGGCCCTCGTACCAGAGAGAGAGACACGGGGAACCAAAGAGAGAGATAGTGGGAAAGAGCGAGCGCAACATGGAGAAGCAGAGAGGGAGAGAATGAAAGGAAAATGAAAGGAACATAACAAGCGTGTGACGGAGCACATGCAGAGGTGTGAACAATGCTCTCCTTTTCCTGGGCTAGGTGTTGCGCCCCGGGCTCCGTCTGCGTTTGTCCGGCTGCGGAGACGGACGGAGGCCAAGGTCCAAAGCCCACATCTCACTCCACTCCATGCAAGGTCCCCAAGGACAGCCATTTGAAGGAGCAGGAAAAACAGAGAGATCAAGAGAGGGTGCGAGAGAAATAAATTGAAAGAGAGAGTGCTTCAAACAGCTGAAAAAAAGGAAGCCCTCAGAAATCACCACAAAGAGTCCATTCAGACATGCAGAGGCAGCATCATTGTCTGCACTGGTTCTCAGATCTGCACTTCTGCTGTCTGACTTCAAGTATCGTTAGTGGCTTTTGGTTTGAAATAATGCCAGACAACAGAAAATTATATCTTTGGCTCGCCTCATACTGAACACAAAACAAAATGGCCTGTGTGTTTTTTCCCTGGCAAGAGCAATACTGTTGTGTTTTATCGGTCTGTGATCAACAGACCTGTGATAATAGAACGACTGGGAAAAGCTCTAGGGTTGCAGAGGATGGGCCTAATTGAATTGGTCATATTTGAATTGAAGACTACCGGTCTTGAAGAGTACCAGTGAAAGATATAGACCTACCTACTGCACACACCCACCCACAGTTCTCACCACAAGTTCTGGAGAAAGTCTGCAGTCATCCAATGCAGAATCACCCAAAGCACTGAACTAAAAAAATTGTATATTTAGTGTGCTAGTTCTTAACATATTTTAAAAGTCTTAATACAATCTTACGTGCGGCATAGTAATCCCTTCATAGTGTATTTATATTACAGATCTAAGCGGTTCTCAACAGACCACACATACAGTACAGTAATACATTAACAGGCTATTTACAAAAGCCCAGGCAATATGACCCTGATGGCTTTATGTGATGATTTGAGCCAGTTAGACCAGCCAATATTGATCACCTAGCCGTAGCTTATATACAAAGCAATGTTCATTAATTATAATTTATTGCATACATTAAGTACCTAAAGTACTGGGAATAAACATATTATAGAAGCTATTACAAGGGAGTAATATGCCAATTGGAAGCTGGGGAAGATCAGTCAGCCACAATAGTGCCATAGGGGCTGGAAATAAGGTTTTCAGGTGACTAGTTGTAGACACACCACACAAAGGTTGTTTGGTGACCAAAGAGACTCCAGAGATTAATTAAACGAGACAGGACTTAGTTTAGAACAAAGACCTACTTGTGAGATTAGGAACCTGTCAATTCAATAAATGAGGGTGTTTCCTTTGGAGTGTATGGATTCTAGTACTGATTGAACGGGAAGTGTGATAACAACCAGAAAACATCTCGACATCGACTGTCTCACGGCTACTAAGTGTTGAAATAGGGCTTTAGGCAGCAAATGGGCCTTACTTTACCTCGCCTCCAGCTATTGTTATCTACAAAGTTTGCATAGGAAAATAATCTAGCTTCTTTGATATTTCTAGGCAAATGGTGAAAAAGCAGTACGATTTGGAATTTATTAAATGCATTCAATTAAATCTGGAGAGCTTAGCTTCGCAGTAGTGAAGGTTCCTTTAAGACACGTTTTAATTGGCAAATCTTTAACAGTGTGCCATTTAGTTCTCCTTGAAGAACCCCTATGATAAGCCTATCTGAGGAACATATGTTTAAAATATATGTTTGTCTCCCATTTTGTGATGGGAGAAAAAATGTACAATGTTATTGTTGCAGAGGTGGTGGCCTTCCGGATTGGAAGGCCATCTGTTCATCTAAATCCAATTCCTGTTAATAGTGGAAAACTTGTTAAACGGGAAATTAAACCTGTCAATGAATTATGCAAATGACATATGCCTAGCATAGAATTTACATTGCTGATTACATATAATAAAGAGGTCATCGTTCCAACTCTGGAATTTGTAGAGGCTCTTGAACAAAGTTGAAACAGCAATCCCATGAATGAATTTACAACTCCTGGGATTCTGCAATTCTAAAACAGTGACGTTAAAACAGAGGTACAGGCAGTCAGGACAACCAGACTTACTAGACACATGCAGCTAAGGTTTGTCTCACATTTTAATGTACAGAGACGGTTGAGATGCTAGGGAAAATAAAACATACAAAAATGTTTCATTACTCTGTGCACCCCCTGTGTGTTGTACACACACACACACACACGCTGCGGCGTGAACTCACCTACTTCCTCATAAAAGGACTACCCTGTGACAATGTACAAATACACAAACGCACAGCAAGCACATGCAGACTGTTGCCGCAATAATCAGCCATACTTGGAGATGCCAAATCAAAAAACACATCTAAGACTGATCATTGCAACTGACATCTGTGACAGAGCAATTCAGACATCTGTGACAGAGGCTATGGCCTCTCAGATCATACATCGACAGCGACAAATGATCAATCACTATTTGCTAATTACAACATAGAATCCAACAAACCCACTAAATAGAGAAACTAAATCTCATAGTAAATCGTCACCTATAGTGAATTGCCCTATTACTAATTTCCATAAAAGAACGGAACATAACATAGCTGTAGAGATTAGAGGAATGTCAGATGATGGGCTGTGTCACAAATACCACTGGCTGAAGATGAGTTTGGTCACTCCAAAGCAAACGATATCCATTCAAAAACACATTTGTTAACAATAATTATAGCCTCCTTAAATCGTAATCTTCGGAGGGGAAATGCAGATCTGAGTTCAGTGGCAACTTGGAAGATCATACTAACAGAGAAGAGGGGACCATTTTCCAATTTGCCATTTTGGGAACAGCCCAACTGATTTACACTGGGTAGTTTAGAACACTAGCTCAGCTCTGAGGTTGTTGAGCAGAAGGGTAAATGACAATATAGGCCGTCCACACTGGTCCACTCAATCGTCAGCATGATTCACCAGAGTCCAACTCAAAGATTTACTCTCAGCCGAAAGACCTGGAAGTTATTGATAAACATGCCAAACCGGAAGTAATAATCACATAAACCACAAACATGGCCCCAAAAAATTCCTGAAGCACTTACTAATCATCTTTAAGATCCAAAACTTCCAGTCCAACGATATGAATAAGGCCATAAATTCTGCAGATAAAAATTTATAGCACTGCAAATGTGAAGGGAAAGATGCAATCCTTGCCAAGCTGTATGTCTCATGAGCGACTAGCTTTGGTATTCATGAATCACTTTATCAAATGGCAGCATTGTTCGGGAGGGTGAGGGTTTGTTCAAACCAGGGGAAGTGTAGGGCACAGGAGAAAGATGGAGAGAGAGAAAAATAATTAGAAATAGAATTAGAAATACAGCAGAGTGAGAGACAGAAAGGGACAATAAGTAAGAAAGAGACAGAGGGATATGGTAAAATGCAGATTAGAGGAAGATAGAGATTCTGGTGTAGAAAACATAGCAGGGAAATGGCATAAATCCTTCTAACAATATGCTTGATTGCACTTTTCACACCAATTGCATTTTGGGCAATTTCAAATTGCACGGGAAGTTAAGCCAAACATGAAATAGTTAAGCCAAACATGGGATAAACCATGTTAAAGACGCTATATTAACATCTGACAGCGAAGAGGCAGTAACTGATCGATCAGTTATTCAGACAGCATAATGTTCTGTGTTTGCATAGGAACGGAGCGCCTCAAATTGTGTTGTACCCATGAGAAAATGTCACCGGTAATTGGGTTTTTTGCTGTCTTTTTTATTTATTTAATAATGACATTTGGGAAACACAGAAACAGAGGCTGGATATGGGGAACGTCTATAGGCTCAGCAAAAATAGGCTAAAATGAGCTACCACTGTTTGTAGTTTTAAACGCAAATTTCACAGCGAGAGACCCATGCTGTCACGGTGTTGTAGTGTGGCGGAACCATACGCGGACATTTTGTAAAGTAAAAGGTGTATTTAATCCCAAACAAAACAAATACAAACTACACGAAACTGTACACGTAAAATGAAAGGACTAACTAACATAAAAACGATATACAGAAAACATGTAAAGCATTCGCGTGAAAACAGAATTAAACAGAGACAAACCGTGAGCTGTTGAGACAAGCACAAACAATAAACCACACCGGGTGTGGCTGTAAAACTAACCTAAGTAGGCTCCCCAATCAGAGTCAACTGATTGCAGCTGCTCTGACTGGGGAGCCCACAACGGCATAGAGATGGCTAGAGGCCTCTCCATGTGCCATGCCCTGAATGGGAG
>JACXGK010007629.1:0-24741 GCA_016801125.1 Novumbra hubbsi
GGGGGGGGGGGGTCATGGAGAGGTCCTGCGGATCAGGCAGCCAATAACAGCCATTAACCGACCCTGGGTACCTCAGGGGCAGACCTGTAGTCTAGAAAGGATCAGGATTAATTGGTATTACTTAAAACACAGCCGGACCCTGTCCTGAGGGCCAGACACCAGCCATGGACAAAATAAACTACATGTGCCAGTTGACTCAGCTCTTCAGGCATCAGTACAACACAACATTAGACCTTTGCAAGGGGAAGAGATTTTAGACACATGCGAAAGCGCATTTGGACCTTGTAGTCTTCAATGCTATATCTTATATTAACTCTGACTTTATACACAACAATGTTAGGAAATCAGACAGGGTCTTTGCAGATAGTCTCTATTATTTGCTGACATCAAGCCTATTAATCTGCTTTAAACACAGTAACTGGCAACCGAACCACAGTATAAAAGTGTCTAAAGGCCTTGGGCAGCGCTCTGAAAACTAATCCCAAGCCAGCGTGTGTCTGTGTCTTCGGTAGGCACACCAGTGCCTCCTCACAATGGACTTTTAGGCCTTCTAGAGAACAAGCACAGACACCAAATTTAATTAAACCAGCTCTTCGGAACCCCTCAGAGTTTAATTATCCTGCGGCCCTGAGATCCCACGTGCACAGACACACACACACCTCTCCGCAACAGTGTGTTGGCGATAATGGCCGCCTCTCTGCCCAGTGACCTCATGCCGTGTCAGAGTTGTCAAAGAACAGGGGGAGACCAACGCATTTCTACTCAATTACCCTTGCCGGGCCTGGCCCCCGAGCAAATACAAAGGCATCCAGCTTCATTAAAACTATCCCAGGCGGGAGCAGACCAAACCAGCTAATTCATCAGCAGCCATCCAGAGCTAGAAAGGCTAGGTGAACGGGGAGGGGTTTTCTTGAAACTAACCAGAGATGGATCTGTGACAACAGGCCTCATTGAACTGAACTATTGCAGAATTGAGTTTGAAGTGGAGTGTGTCTGTGTTTGTGTGTGAGCATTTTAGGAGAAGCTTTCTTTTACACTGTTGCAACCTTTTAGAAGGAACACCATTCTGACAGCTGTGTGTGTCACTGTGTCTGTGTAAGAGCCATCCAACCAGAACTGGCAAAAGAGTAGAAACATCTGCAATGCAGAGAGGGATTGGGGATTTGGGGGGAGGGAGATGAAAGAGGGAAAGAGATGGTGTCTGCCCCGGGGCAGAAGACACGTAATGAGAGAAACGAGACAAGTGGGGCAGAAAAATGTCTGTAGAAATGTTAAGTTAAAGGGTACATCATTATTACGATGTTTAACAGGAATAGAGGCTGTTGCAATCGAAAACCAGCTTAAGAATTAAAAAAGAAAATGTGCAATATTTCTTTAAAAAGGTACGTTTCGTGGTTTAGGAAATATTACAATGTTTCAGTTTATCACATTAAACCGCTTAGCGTCAGTCCAGAATCAAATGTTTTCTTGCAACTTTGAAGAACTCTGAGTGTTTGACAGGCTGGGACTTGGTTTAAGGATACATGATCAAAGCATGTCTATATAGGATTTACTTTTAACATGAAACGATGAAGCCTGCAACAGAGCTGAAGTCGCCATACTGTTCTATTTTATAACAAATCATAGCAGTGATTTTAAACTTTCAATACTCTCAAATGCTATACTTTTTTTTCGATAAAGTATGGATAGTGAAGCACGGATCACAGACCCAAAGGTTGCCACAAAAGCGAATAAAATGGAAGAAAATACATTCTTACCAATCAAGCCACCGACCATGAAAGAAAACGCTTGGAACAAAAGCAGAATTACTCCCACGATCACCAACTTTTTGGTGCTCATGTTTTCAATAATTGCCCCGGCCATCTTAAAAAGTGACACGGAAAATTACACGGAGTGAGAAAAATACGCACGAGACAGGGTAAAAGTCACCGCATCCAGAAAGCACTCCGGCGGCCGAGATTTAGGAAGGCTTGCCCCGCACTGCCTCGATTGCCTTTCAACTTTGACGAAGGAGGAAAGGGGCTGAATCACATGACCGAGTAGCACCTCTTCCTATATCACTCCACTGAGAAAGGGATCCGTGAAGCTCCGCGGCATTACAATTGTAGTTCAGTATTCAGGTAACCTAGTAATATATTGTGCAAAGGAATTTTTGTGTTCTGATATTAACTGTCTCATTTTACACCTCAGCCCACGTCAATTGCCATGTGTGATGTTAAGAATTCTCAAAATGTAGGCTATACTTATTGCTTCAATTAAAATCACGTACGACAATTTATACAACTTAGATAATTCATGCAAATTGAGTGCAAATCGTGAACTAAAATTCTGTATAATTTGAAAGTATATACATCTATAGCGTACCATACTCTGCAATGCTTGCTTTGCATTAATGTTGGTAATGCTACATTTAGGGGGAAAAGGGTTCTGAACGGATTCTTGGCCAATCGATGGAATTCTACGGAAAAACATTTTCATCTGAAGATCCACTTTTGAAAGCCAAGTCTTCTTTGTTGGGCTGTGTAAAACATTTTGCGTTCATGAAAGTAAGATTCTTTAGATGATTGTTTGGAATGCAATGATTTTATTCAGGATGCCAAGTTAAACCAGGATTCAAACCTTTGTAGATTTCCAAATAAAATTAAAAACATAGATTCATGGAGTTTATGTTCCAACGTTTCATTTCAAGCAACGAGAATTAAAAAACTTTTGGGAATTGAAAGAAAATCTGATTAGATTCCCTCTGTTGCAACAAAACTGGTTCCTATCACTGAGATACATTTGAAACCAAAGGCATGTATCCTTGGTCGGGCCCATTGAAGTGTTTTCATTAAGAATAAGTAATCTACTGTATCAAACGGGTAAACGGAGCGACGCCATTTCATTTCACTTCAAATATTTTTGTAAATAAAAGTTACATAAAAAATGTGTATCAGGGTTCCAGAGGTAAACGGTGAAGCGCAAACCAACAAGCCTGGATCATAAACAGATTTACTATTTAAAACCCTTATTAATATCAGTGTTCCTGTAAAATTACTAGATTTTGTGTTATTTCTCACCTTTTTTTCCCAAATAGACCATCTGCTCCGATAAAGTTGCAGTTAAAGGCAACAAGATCAATAGTTTGTGTAAAAACTACCTGTTGTGGCAATGCCATGGCAACACTTTTCTTCAGGGGTTTTTGTCTTCCAGAATTTGGCACAATGTCTATAACTCATTCATACGTTTTTTAAAGTCCTGTAAGCCAGTCAGTACATGTTTGAATTAGTTTTCCTAGCTCTTGCCCATACCATATTCATTTTCAAAATTAAATCAGCAGTTTGATCAATTGTTCCCTTATATCTTCATATGCATATCTGCTACTGTTACAAAAATGCTAGTGAAAGAGTGTACTGAAAGCCTTAGACGCTTTTGGTAACACCCCTGATGTTGATTTGCTGTTTCACATGAGAAATTGGTGTGTACAAGTCCCTGCATAGAACCAAACAGGGCATTCCACTACATCCTGAAAGGTTGTTGGTTTACTTTAGTGGGATCAGTGTTCAGAGACAGTGGCATGAACATACCTTAAAAGAGCAATACCAGTCCTTTTTCTGAAGTTCAATTTCCAAAGGAGTCCAATGACATTTGTTGATGGTATTGCAGTCACATCACAACATGTCTATAGTACCTAGACAAAAGAAGCTAACCTTGCAATTCTGAACATCAACCTCTATGATTCGAATTCATTCATTTTGGATTTTGATACTGTGTTCTTTATTGTCTGTTTATTGGGTTTATGGAACATTGAGAATAACAGCAACCGGTTAAGTGATTTGGATCTGTTCAAAATATGTAATTAAACCCCCCCCAAAATATTATTTTGTAAATAAATAATGTAAATTAATTTGATATTCTTGCCAAAATTGATTTTGTGTTTGTTAAGAAAATAATTCACTTTCTATGTACAAAGAATCAAAGTGTAGGCATTCAATTGACCGCAACAGGTAGAACCCTCTGCAAAGAGTTCTAACTAGCACCAAAGATGGATGGCACAACATGGAGAACCCTGTACTTTGGTTCTACTTTGCTCCTTTTTTTCTAAAAGTGTGTGTTGGGTACCACACATGGACACCCGCTGAATGAGTAGGTGTATTTAGCATGATGGCAAGCAGTTGCCACTATGCAAAGAGAATAGGATGCACATTGAAACCGGCCAAATAAAGGAACAGCCCAGTTCACAGTGGCATGGATGAAAGCATAACCTATTCCAGCCAACTTCATGTGTGTGGAGTTTTGGAGGCCCAAAGGAGTCCTAGATCTGTTAAATGAAACTGTAGAAAGCTGAGCTACATTCCTTTGGTTAAAGTTTGTTATTGTGATGTGCCAAAGATTAAAAGCCAACAGTACCAGATACCTGCATGTAGTCCTAACCAAAAGCTTTTATTAAAAGCCACTTAGCTCTTACCAGGACGTCTTTGCCGGCCCACGACGAGCCACGGGACACTCACTCACTAATGGCTTACACGTCTCGTCCTCTCTTGCAGGAATGCTACAGAAAGCTTTCATCTATTGGTTTCACTATAAAACCTCTCTCAGTTTTGCTCCAAGTCCCTGTAGGCCTGTGTGTTTGTGAGAGCGCATGTACAGACCAAAAGGCTTCAATGTTAAAGAAGTAGCAACCCATTTTCACCTCAGCAGGGCTCACGGCCCAGACTCCCACAAGACTGTCTAATGAGAAGTTGGAACAAGGGCACCGCTCGATTAAGCCACACCCACAACTGTAGACCTGGCAGGAGGCGTGTCAGATTGCTGTACTGGGTATGAAAATAATCCACCACTTTCTAACTAACTTTCAGAATAAGGGAATAGAGAAACGTCACATGCAAGCAGTTATGTTGATGTTAAAAGTGTGATATCCTGGCAGAAACTATACATTCGCATATGTGGCCACCGGTCAGCATGGAAACTCAAGCGCATCCTCTTTTCCTGAGTTCATCCAACAGTCCACAGCACCAAACACAATCCTTCAGACATTTATTTAAAAGCCACCAACAAGAACATTTCAGAATCATCAAAAGTTAAGTAGAAAAGAGTGCAGGAATAAAATCCATTATACAGTACCGGTCACAACCTTAGACACTTTTACCATCACATGTCAAGACTTCACAAAAGGGAAACAAAGGGCAACAAAACAGCAGTCGGATTTAATGTACTGCCAGAGTAAACCACCGTAAAGACTTCTTCTTTACTCCGACCAAAAAAAAGTAAGTAAACATTTCTTTCGAAAAGCGACAGTATGAAGGACTCTTAAAAAGCTAGAGTGAAATATCACTGCACTGTTACAGAAGAGAAGCAGCCACAGAAAATACAGGAAGTGATAGCAGCCCTTTGACCCATCAAAAAACAACAGTGCAGGGGAATGGCATGAGGGCGTGGTCAGATTGGCACGGCCCGGTTCTGTTTGGGGGTGAGGCGGCTGGCATTTAGAATTTGCTACGAATTTTCTCCAAAGGGTCTGTTTCCCACATCTTGGGATCCCATGCCTGGAACCACCCGGTGAAGGTCGGGGGCTCGGCTCCCTGCTTGATGGTGACGATCGGCAGTCCTTTGCGTCCGGAGGGGTCCGAGTCCACGTATTCCTTAGCTGAAGGGGTGAAGAGGGACAATAAGTACACATTACTTCTGCGTAATGACAGTCCGTGTCTCATTCTAAAGAGACCAACCGAAGCGGTGTGTTATTACTTCACAGAGGACACTCGCGTTCTGATCCGGAATATATTTCTTCCGAGGGTTCCGGTTTGTACTCATACTCTGAAGCGGCACTGGCTGTGTGTAACCGATTCGGTGTGTAAACACAGCGTAACCGGGGCAACAAAACACACGAGTCCTGAGACGAGGGCGAACCGTCTCCGTGTGTGACATCGTACCTATTTTGGGCGCACCGGTTTTCTCCTCGTCATTCGCCTCGTTGCCGATCCAGAGGAAAATCTGCGGGGAGGAAAGGCTATTAGCTCAGGGCCAATCAGATTCAGAACTTGACCAGTGGGGAGTGTCCCTGAGTGGAGGTACGAAGGTGGCAGGTGTTCCTGATTTGGAACATGATGACGGGGCAGCATCCCTCACCTGGTCCCAGGTGTCCAGCACCATGACGTCATCAGAGGCCAGGTCAGTCTGCTGGAAGTCTCCAGGAACCTCCTCCACCTGTTGAGTGAGTTCATTACAACACTGCCACTGTAATATTCCGCCCGGCGTTAACTATGCATCTTAGGTCGTCTCCGTGTGAGTGTCACCGAACAGTGCAGTGGGGTTGAACTGGGTCTTCTAGTGACCCAAAAGAGGCACCTTACGTTTTTACAGTGAATGACAATTCATATCTTACAATGAGGCGTCCGGTCTTGTTGGAGCAGCCAAAGAGGCGCGGGGGTTTGATCGTCTTCTGCAGACTTTTGGAGGTCTGGTATTCCTTCTTTCCTCCAAGGGCCAACCAGAAACCCTCTAGGAGAGGAAACACCAGGATGAATGCGTTTCATTGGTTCAACCAATTTGTGTTTTGTTGTAGTATTTTGCAGTTGTGATACGTCAGGGTGTGTGATGTTGTCCCTTTTCTGTATATTTAGTGGCACATTTCAGTTCTCAATAGGCTCTTCCTCTCCTGTTACCTTCTTCATCAATACTGATCTATAAAAACTAGACGAGCAAGCACATACATGAAAGGAACACGCACTTATGTTCCCCCAATGCCCCAGAATTACAGGCTGGTCCTGTCCACTCTGTTCTATCTCTGATTTACTGCCTGTTGTTGCTCACTGTGTTCTCAGGGGTTCTTAGGGAAACAGAGGACACACATTTTGCAGGGAATGTTGTCCTTACGGAATAATGTCCCGCTATTGTGAAGCTTAAACCATTACAATGTTATATGAAGGAAACAGATACCACTCTGGTTACTACAACCAAAATATATATATAATGCCAAGTCTACTACTTACCAGAGGTTAATTATGTAACAACCACACTACTGGTTACCAGAGGTTAATTATGTAACAACCACACTACTGGTTACCAGAGGTTAATTATGTAACAACCACACTACTGGTTACCAGAGGTTAATTATGTAACAACCACACTATTGGTTACCAGAGGTTAACTATGTAACAACCATACTACTGGTTACCAGAGGTTAATTATGTAACAACCAGACTACTGGTTACCAGAGGATAATTATGTAACAACCAGACTACTGGCTACCAGACCATAATCATGTAACATCCAGACTACTTGTTACCAGGTGTTAATCATGTAACAACAGTTATATGAAGCTAGCTCAAAGTTCTTTATGGTTTCTCTTGTAACCTCCTTTGAAAATCTGCCTACTTTGGGAAAAACGCTCCTGTGAGTTAAGGCTACTGAAGAGGATGCCATGTTGGATTATTGAAATACACCCAACTAATACAATAAGCATGAACCACTAAATCAAATCCTTACCTGGCT
This sequence comes from Novumbra hubbsi, assembly GCA_016801125.1. Taxonomy (NCBI): domain Eukaryota; kingdom Metazoa; phylum Chordata; class Actinopteri; order Esociformes; family Umbridae; genus Novumbra; species Novumbra hubbsi. The sequence continues at coordinate 7,471 of JACXGK010007629.1, forward strand.
CCTTGCCTTCAGACACATTATTGACACTGCCACCCAGAACGGCCACTACGTGCTTGGATGAAGCCATTTCCTCCTCGCTGGCTCCCACGCCTTTCCACACAAATGTGGTGCCTGAAGTTTTTAGCACAAACACGTCGTTGGTGTTCAGGGACGAGGCCGAAGGCTTCACCTGAGTGGGTGAGACAGCATAAAAGTTATTGGAAGATTATCGGGCATTTTTATTGATTAATTTTGTTTGAGCCTTGTCACACACACTTCCTCAAGCATTAACACACACACACACAACATTGTGGACCCAACTTGAACCAACATATACTTCTGAGTCAAGGACTTGAATTGAGGAATATGAGGAATTGTGCCTCATATATCCTCAATGGGTTATAGTTATGTGTATCTGTGGCTTGGTGGAACATCATTTGTGTATTGGAAACTGTCAAGTAAAATCAAATAAAAATTCTACAAGGGCTGGTAAAATGTACTTTGACAATTCCTCCAAGGTTTCCAATGCTTGTGAGGACTTGTAAGAACTATAGCGAACCGAGCCCAAACCAACACACACACACACAAGCACACACATACACACACATACACACCCCCCCAAGCACGCACACCCACACACACACAAGCCCAAACACACCCAAGCACACACGCGCGCACACACACAACCAAGCACACACACACGCACACCCAAGCACACACACACACACAAGTACGCCCCCCAAGCACGCACACCCACACACACACACAAGCCCACACACACGACCAAGCACACACACCCAAGCACACCCACACACACAAGCCCACACACACCCAAGCACACACGCGCGCACACACACGACCAAGCACACACACCCGAGAACACCCACACCCACAAGCCCACACACACCCAAGCACACACACACACACAAGCCCGCACACACTCAGAGGACTCACCTCGACAGCCCGTGTGGCGTTGCTGGAGGACTGGCGGATGTGGAAGAGGCGCGTGGTGGCGCTCTGTGCCTGGCCCCCCTTACGGGACGTCCCTCCGGTGTAGACCACCATGGGCTTCCCCTGGAACAGGCTCATCAGGTGGGCCGGCTCCTGGCCCTGGGTCACGCGCACCTGGAGGGGACAGGCGTGGACGCTTCATGACGGTCGTCTTGGAGCAACGCGACACACGGGACCAGCCTGGCAATTCAGTTCCAGCCTCGCCAGCGGGCCACTTTTCTTTCGCTAGGCTGAGATGTTGTTACGCCAACGCGATGCCTGCTGTAACTCATTGACCGTGACCAATGGAAACGAAGCTCGGGTTTGACTGCCCCCTGCTGGCCAATGACAAAAATGCCTGCGCAAACTACGCGGTTCACACGGCACGACGACGGGACAGAAATCCGATAACGTGACCTCATTTGTTTGAGATTGCACTGGACGGGTGCCAGTGCAACAGCTGCCCTTGTGAAAACACTGCGAGTCACGCCCTCGGCTGTGACTGAATGCCTGGGCCGACCACCTTTGGCCTACAAGCTTGTGCTGCGTTTCACTGGAAATGTTCCCCCCGCCATGACCATTGTGTCCACAGAGATCTAGGGGGGCGGGGCTCTCCACAACCAGACACCGCTAGACTAAAAAAGATGCTGACGCTCTGCATCGCAACTAAAGCTCTGCTCAAGGGCAGGACAGCAAACGTTTGCTGTCCCAGTACTTTTTCTACCGCCAGCAGCGCCTTTACATTGAGTGCACGTCTGTAAACGAGGGAAGGCAGTGAACAGACTGATGTGTTTGTGATTCAGGTGCTTTTTACGTGCGCAGCGGTGATGGAGACACAAGGGTGACGTGGAGATTTTAGGACCCACCTGAACAGGAGCTCCACCCATAGAGTCATCCAGGTTCACGGTCAGGAAGGCGGAAGTAGCCAGCTCATCCTGTGTGCACTTCAGCCCCTGCCTGATACACACACAGTGGTATAAATGAGTTCATAAACACCCCCATACACACACAGATGTAAACAAATAAACATATGTCGATCCCATGTTATGGCGCCCTCTAATGAATGTGTCAGGTTGTTACCATTTAAGGAAAAGGAGTTCAGAAAATGTACAATTATTTAAATAACCTGTGGGTGTATTTAGTTGGTTGACAATGATGTCATGTAAACACTGGGTGACGATGTCATCTGCACAGACCAAATTTCAAATAGATGATTGGCCATATATATATATAAGTACAGAAGATGTCATTTGAAATGTATAGGTCTTAATTAATTTTGTCTGATGATTTCATGTGTATAACGCACATTTAGATGTAGAACATATGATTTGTCTAGATTAGATTCAGTGATGTCACAGATCCAAAACATATTGATGATTTGGCTTAGATGTGGAATATGTCTTTTTGGCCGTGTATTTGTAAATACATTATATCATAGATACTGACTAGGTGTAAAGTAAATGGTCGAAGTAGAGGATGTCATTTGAACCTTTTAGGCATTAATATATGATGTCATTAATACTGACCAGGTGTAAATGATGTGTTGCTCTCTGCCTCCTTGTTTGTAGCTGTAGAGGATGAGGTAACAGTCGCCTCCATAGAACTGTCCATAGGAGGATGGGTCCACAGCCACCTTGTCACTAGCCTCCACGCGCCAGATCTGAAACCAGGGCAGTGATTAGGGGCGCACATGACATCAGCGATTAGGGGCGCACATGACATCAGCGATTAGGGGCGCACATGACATCAGCGATTAGGGGCGCACATGACATCAGCGATTAGGGGCGCACATGACATCAGCGATTAGGGGCGCACATGACATCAGCGATTAGGGGCGCACATGACATCAGCGATTAGGGGCGCACATGACATCAGCGATTAGGGGTGCACATGACATCAGCGCACATGTGACATCATTATCGAGGGGCCATGTTGCCACCTTATATAAAAGCACGCCATCTGAAGATTTCGATTTCCTAACTCACCTGGACTTTGCCCTTGCCATCGTCCACCATGCCGTGCTGGGCGGCCATGCTGTGGTTGGAGTGGAGGGTGGAGGCGTCGAAGGGCACCTTCTCCACCTTGGCAATGCGGCCGATGGTGTAGGCCTTGGTGGGGCCCGTGGTCTGGTCTTTGTCCTTCCAGTCACTGAAGAACTGCTTGAACAGAGTGGTCTCGCCCCCTGCTGGCAGGACCTGGATCTGTAGGGACGGCCGAAATAATTGGGTTCAGTGGTCAGTTACCGTCGCACGTATTCCAACAAGACTCCCTGTCCCTCCGTGTACCTGTGTCTTCTTGGAGTAGCCCTTGTCCTTGATGAACTGCTCAGCGGCAGACATGGCAGCTTTGCGCTCCGATGTGTTGGCCTTGGGTCCTGTAATGGAGGGAAGTTGGACAATAAATCATAAAACTCAACAATACTAATTTAAACAAAGTCTGCAATACACTAAATCCCCCAGCAGGTGGGGGGGGCTCCTAAGGACTTGTGAATCTCTGTGGTGTTCAGCCGTCAACAACATCGTGGCTCTCGTCAAAGTCTCTGTTCAGAGTGTGTGTGGTCTGGGGGTTGAAGATTTGCCAGAGGTGTTGCTCTCTTACTGTTCGACTCTACATTCCAATAGACACATGTTCCCATGAAATGCTTGGAAAGCGAGGTCGAGGGGACTACCTTTCCAGACAAAGACATTCTGGTCCACTCCGTTGTCCAGAATGTAGCACTCCTCAGCGCTCAGCATGGCCTGTTTGAAGGGGCTGGACTCTGCCACCACTGACGCCTTCATAGAGCCAGAGGCATCGGAAATCTGTCAAACACATAGGAACTATATCAGCGTTTTTCCTCCATGTAGTGACAGTCCAACCCCCCCCCCCCTTCTTAAAAAACATGTTCCTCCCGAATTCAGATAGAAGATGGAGGATTTGCTGAATACAACAAACAACTAAATACAGCACGTAATGTCAAATAGTCACAACACACCACTCGAGAGAGATGTGTCGAGGTCCAAGACAGACAGCACCCTTTTTAAAAAGTAGGGGACGATAAATGATCACCCCGGACGAATCGCGAGGCGGACAGACGTAGGATGACAACGGTTACCATGTACAGGGCAGCCTTCTTCTTGTTGGAGGTGTCCACCTTGTCGTCATCGGGGGTGCCAGGGGGAATGCTGGTTTTGGGCCCCAGTGCCTGAGACAGATCCAAAATGGAGGATTAGCTTCATACAGAGACGCGCACACAGCATTGTTGTCTTAGCCGGAACTCGCGTAAAGACAGTCTCTCTCAACTTCTCCGTGGCTCTTGTTAGAACGATCTGAGACCGTTCTAGCCTTGGGGGCCCGGTTTAAACGAGAGGCTGTGGCACAGAGCTGGCACAGAAGTGGCACAGCGTGGGCACGGACGTGGCACAGGGCTGGCACAAGCACAAAGAGTGTTTTTGTGTGCATCTACATGCCCGCCGTCATGGGGATTTTAACAAGCATTTAACATCGCATGGGACCCTTCAGGATACATTTGAATGTTGTTTAAATATGATTTGTATACACTCCCTGTGTAAGTAAGACTTATTTGCTTGGGCTTGTGTGCTTAATGTTGTTTCTGTGTAGAAGTGTACAGGTTTTACTGTAGTCATGGGAACCGGAGTTTCCCCACTAGGATAGTAAAACTTGGGAATTTGACCTTTGCCAGCCCCAAGACGTAAATAATTTTTTGTGCGAGTTTGGGTTAGACTCAATATTAAAATAGGAGTCAATGATAGAATTTGTGGCTCAGGTTTGGTTTCAGGAGTTGTGTTTAGGCTCAGGTTTAGTCTTTGGAAAGTAGGATTTTTAAGGGGGGGAAATGTAAAAAGGGTGTTTTTTTCGCGCGTGCACCAATCCCTCACGTCGATGAGTGCCTGTGGCTCCGCCCCTTCCTCCACCATCTGGATGGTGGCTCTGCCGTTCCTCTCATTGTCCCGGATGTCAATGGCCACCTGGGAGGCCTTCACACGTTCAAACCGATTGCACTCACTTCCACACCACTGGTAGATATCCTGAAGAAGTGGAAGAAGAAGAGTCCCGGAGAGAAGGGAAAAGTCAAGTGGCGTTTAGGCTTCCAGGGGCAACTGTTTGTGTTCGGAAAACACTGTCTATTTAATGTCTAAGGAGTCTGTATTGAATTTCTGGACTGTATAAGTTTCGGCGCCACCTTTCCCAGGTCCACGATGAAGCAGTCCCCCTGGTTGAAGCTGGCCCAGGAGAGGGTCACCTCGGTGGCTCGAATGGTCCGCCTTCCCTTGATGTGCAACAGGCGCTTCACGTTGGTGTCATTGGTCACGACGTGTTGGAAGCCGGAAGCCACGCCTCCTTGCTGCAATAGGAGGGATCAAATGAGGTCAGAGTGTAGAAAGAATGAGAGGCTTGTTCGGTGGTGAGCAACATGTTAAGCAAAACCTTGAATGTCACTGTTGATCAAACATTTAAGAAAAACAATTTTGAAAGTTGTTACCCACATTGCCCATTCCTGTTATTGCATTTCCTCTCACGGACATACACATCTTTTTTTCCTGTGTTTTGTGTTTATTTATGGAAATTCACAAAATAGGAAACAGATCCACTCCTGAAATAGGAAGCAGATCCACTCTGAGGAAGAACACTTTCCATGTAATGGATGCGGACACATCACGGGAGATGTTCATGGAAGGAATGTCGTTTGACTGCAGCGAAACCAAACTTTCAGGTAGAGAGCCTGGCACACTCCCCTCATCATTTACCCAACCCTCCCATCTCACTCCCTCACCCCCCCACCACCACACTCTCTTCCCTCCCCCACTCTCCCTCCCACCTTCTGATTCTCTCTACCACTCGTACCCAGGCTTAGAAAACCCCCTTAGCTCTGTGAAAATAAACAATCATTTTGTGGATCTCCATTGGCCGTCGGCGGACACCTCCCATTGAGAGAGAACATCTGGAAGTCCTGGATGATATGAATTCAACAGAGCAGTTCGACAAAGCCCCAATGACCCCAATGTCCCTCTATCTCCCTCTATCTGTCACTGTCTATGTCTGTGTCTTTTTCCTCTTGCTCTTAAAGAGAGGTTGCTTTTTGTAAAGTAAAAGACCAATTTTCATAGACCAAATATTGCAAAAAGAAATTGCTACAGAACTGGTTCAATTGCTCTGATTGAAACCATGTTTCTGAAAACGTAAGACACATGTTGAGAGGAACAACTCAGAGGAAAACCCATCAAACCCCACGTCTGTAGTATTTATAGGGATTTCAAAATGGCTGCTGTTGCCAAGCTACATGACAACAGCGATTTACAAGCATACTTCAGGATGTCAAACAAGTCGGCCGAAACCTCTGAACTTTAGACTCATTTAATAAATGTTAAAGTTGACGGGAGGTTGCTAATGATTTAACCAGTGCTTTGTTTGTTTTCTTATGTGCATGTTCACATGGCTTCTCGTATTTCTTCTGTCTACTTGTCTAGTTTAAAATATCAACAATGATCTAGTGAAAGAGTCAGTCAGGAGATGTCCTTGCCGTTGTCTTCTTCCAGTAGCCTATTGCATTTTCCTACACAGGTGCAACTGTAACAGCAATGTTACGGGGTTACAGGTTGCTACCAAGAGCCTTTACCTTAACCTACGCAATTCTTTTATGCCACAAGACCATTTCCTTGTTTTCAACTAATCCATCACTGCTCAGGTTAGTTAAGGTTTTGTTGGTGGTCCTTAACTGGGGTCATGTATGTTGACCTTTAGCAGAGAGCACTCACCATGTACTTGATGCCAGATTTGAAGTAGCCTTGGAAGGTTATAGACTCGTTGTTCTGGACCTCTCTGAACTGGACCGGCCCTCCACCCAGGAAATCGTCCAGTTGGGTGGCAAAAATTGCTGCTGCTCCACTCTCATCCTGAGAGCACTCATCCCCTGGAGAGAAGAGAGTAGGGTTAGAAATCATGCACATAGAATTTGCATATCCTGTACAGACAAAAGCCCTGCTATGACCATGGCAGTTGAGTATAGTCTTTCCTAACCTGTATTCAGAACGTCCCAATTTGAACTCTGAAGAATAGTCTGGGTAATTGCCTGTTTTGGCTTCAACCAACTCCTCTATAATTAGCTAATGAAAGACATTTTCCCAGGGTCTATATATAAATAAAGACTTCACAAACTGGTTTGACCGAATGAAAAAAAAACTAATACAAAAAAGAACACTCCGACAAGAAAAGTCTCCTTTGATGAGAATTAATATAGTCTGAGCTTGTCCCTGGGGCTCAAGCATGACACAACGTGAAACTACGGGGTGTAGACGCTTCCAACGAAGCCCTGATCCCTCTCGGTACTGGAGCCGACGCCACCAAAACAGAGGAGCCTAGCAGGGCGACACACCAACATGTCTAGGCCCGGGTCGGCCAGTGCAGCGTTAATGGCTGACTGACACACGCCAGTATGTGAAGTGCCTGAACGGGGCCCAGCGTGAAGCACCGCTTTGTCTGGTTTTAAACGTGTCTGGTTTTAAATGTGTCTGGTTTTAAACGTGTCTGGTTTTAAACGTGTCTTGTTTTAAACGTGTCTTGTTTTAAACGTGTCTTGTTTTAAACGTCTCTTGTTTCATGAGCGACGGCAATGAGAGTAAGAGATTTTGCAATAAAAAAGTATAATAATCACAACTTCTTCAGTGGAAATATTGAATACTGAAAACACAGCAAGTAAACAGTATTGAATGTCTGTATACCAGCAGGGGCATAAAAACGCAGCAGTTGACCACACAAAAGCCATTTGGCCAAACAAAACTAAATGAAACGCACATAACAACAACTAAAAACTGCATAATCAAAGTCAGTGAGAGATTCCTTCTTCCTGCTCTGCCTCCAACCTGTGCCAGTGTACTCTGAACTGAGCTATATTCTTTGTAATTGGTTTAATCACATCATTCGAAAAGGAGTGTAAACTATATTGAGTCATTGTGTGTAAACAATGACAACTGTGTTGCAGTTGTGTTTAACTTTTGCTCGTGTTTACCATTTTACAACGCATGTGCATCACAGTGTGAAATGTGATTTAGTGAGTGAGAAGTGTGTTTAGAGTTTTGCAAACAGAGTGAATGCAATTCGGAAATGGTGTCGAAAAACCAGGATTTGTTTTGCCCAATGTGACGTGGTAATGAAGGAGACCAAACTGCAGGTAGGCGTTCGAAACGAATAGGTTTTATTACCTATGTACCTCGGTAGACCGTAACTCTACCGGTAGTAAATACTAGAGAAGTGGCGCTTTAGGGAATGCAGCCACAGAGCACCTCGGTGCTCTCACACGCAACAGGCAGACAATAACAAACGCAGAGACAAGACACATGAGGGATTAAATAAGCAAGCAATGAGCCGCAGCTGTTGGGAATCAGGGAGGGATGCGTTCACAGGACATGGGTAACAAGACAAACACGGACGGTGGTGCCTAGAAGGCCGGCGACATCACCCAATTAGTGACTGGTTTCGTCAAATTGGTTAATGTCACTGAGAATTTGGTTCAGAGAATGGGGTTTAGCGTTTTAGCAATTCAGAAAAACTGTAGACAAGACAGGAAATCTGCAGACGAAATACATGAACAAATATAGCGTTTCACACATTGATGTGGGTTAATGAAGGACGTTTCTACACTCTTTTTATCTCAGTTAAACCCCCATGCATTTGGTCACCTAGCACGAAAGAGCAGATGATCTGTAATCAAAAGGTTATTCTGCTGTCATTCAGTTCTTGAGCAAGACAGTTAATCCTACTTGCTCCCGTAAGGGGCTCATCCAGAGCAACATAGTCATCTGATGTTGAGTATTTCCAGAATGTTGGTGTCCTACAGCGGCTGGGATTTTATTGCACACTCACTGACACACATGTTTTCTCTTTACTGAGAAATGTTATGTCTGCAACTTAAAACAAGTCTAGTGTCAGTGAAAAACTCATTATTGTAGAAGTAGCCTGCTGTCTTTGAGGAACTGAAATTGGTTTGATTACTGTTACCGATGATGAGTAAAGAATCACTTCTACTATATAAGACTTATAGTTCCTTTAATTTCCTAAAATATCTGCATAAACTCCTGTGCATCTGTGCATGTGTGTACAAATTGTTAATCTAGTCTGTAAGTACATCCACGTGTGTATGTGATGAGAAAGAGTTGGTGTGTGTGTGTCTCATGCATCCACATGTGTATGTATTAAGAAGGAGCTGGTGTGTGTGTGTCTCACCCATCCACATGTGTATGTAATAAGAAGGAGCTGGTGTGTGTGTGTGCGTCTCACCCATCCACATGTATATGTAATAAGAAGGAGCTGGTGTGTGTGTGTCTCACCCATCCACATGTGTATGTAATAAGAAGGAGCTGGTGTGTGTGTGTCTCACCCATCCACATGTGTATGTAATAAGAAGGAGCTGGTGTGTGTGTGTGTCTCACCCATCCACATGTGTATGTAATAAGAAGGAGCTGGTGTGTGTGTGTCTCACCCATCCACATGTGTATGTAATAAGAAGGAGCTGGTGTGTGTGTGTCTCACCCATCCACATGTGTATGTAATAAGAAGGAGCTGGTGTGTGTGTGTCTCACCCATCCACATGTGTATGTAATAAGAAGGAGCTGATGTGGTGTAGAGGAGCACATAGGCGTCTCCTGTGTAGAAGTTGCCAATCAGGGCCTTGGGAACTGGCTTCAGGTCCATTTTCTCTATACGCCACACCTGCAGTCCTGGCTGCTTCCCTGCTGTCGCGAACTCCTTATGGGACACCATGATGGCACTGAGAGAGAAAGAGATAGAAAGATAGAGACAGAAAGAGAAAGATAGAGAAAGAGATAGAAAGATAGAGAAAGAAAGAAAAAAAGGGAAGGAAACAGCAACAATATGATAATTATCTCTTTGTCTGGAGCCATTGCTCAATCATTTTTTAATAATTGTTCTCCAAATGTTGTTGCCTGTAGCAACTTGACATCTTTTAAAGGCGGAAAACAAATCCATTGACAAGGGGGACAGGAAAAGAGAAATGGGTGAGAAATAATCATCTTTGTATGGGTGACAGATAGAGTTGGTTAGTCTTGGATTAAGGTAGTTGGTACCCTGCGGTAATAACAGGTAATAACGGGGTTCATAATACACAAAACTATTGTCAACTCAGTGCGTTAACAAATTTCTGCCTTTACAGGCGCAGCAAACATTACGGCGAACATGACCTGGTGAGTCATTTTACGATCAGTTGTTGGTTGGAAAGGTGTGGTTGATTATACAGTGACCGGATAACACAGTGATCAATACACCTTTAATACAGGCAACCCCTAATCACGGAGCACAACATGGCCATTTCCAGATAAGACAGATCCCATAAAACCCGTGTCGGCATTTACAGGGAATGACAACGACAGTTTTAGTTCTTTATAATTAGTTTTCTAGCGGTTCAACGTGTGACGTAGCCCACGACTCAATGGTTAACGTCAATCTGCTCTATGTGCTGTTTGTGTATAAATGCATACGTAATTTATATATTTCATACATTAAGAACGCATACTTCACTTCAGATTATTGTTATATGTAGACCGCCTGCACAGAGCAAAATTACAGTGACACAATAATCGATGCTGGACGCCCGTGAAGACAGTCCGAGAAAGAGTGATTATGAAGGGATTACGTAGACTACAGATGTTGTTGCTTTAACAAGAATCTGGATTAGTAACCACAGGCCAAGACTGTGACGACACATCATTGGCTTTGGTATGCTTAAATGATTAAATGGCACGCGGAAGAGGGACGCCAAACTGAAAACACTTGAGAACTTTAAATGGTAAAATACAAGTTTTTATACGATTACAGACGCGGTCATAAGCCTGCAAACAACCGGCTGTGATCAGACCAAACAAACTTCAACATTAGTGTAGATCTGTCATAAAACATCAGCATGAGTTCCGATGCCTCGGATGAACTCGTATATTTTAGCATCTTTTAAATTATGCAAGGGGAGGGGAGACTTGACCCATAGACCTGCTAATCATTTTCAATAAGTGGGCGTGGAATCCTTCATGGGATTGTTCTGTCTGTGCACAAACTAGCTGTCTGGTTCTTCTATCTCAGATAAACTGCCTGTGGGAAAGTGCTGGACAGGTCATTGGTTCTATTACAGTGGAAGTTAAATAATATATTTGCTGCTGTGCCCTTGAACAAGGCACTTAATCCTTAAACAAAACATTGCAGCAACATTTAAGCAAACCTCATAACCCTAAATGCTGTTGTGAATGCTGTAAGACCTCCGGCTAAATGACTAAAATATACAAAAAAGCACAGATAAAATTAATGGGAAACTTTATTTTTTAACTTAATCTACAATATGCTAAAAGGTTAAAATCTAAATGTTGGATGAGAAGCGAGGTTTTGCTTATCAGTTTACCCCGTGCATGTGAGAGACGCAATGGAAGTAAAGTGAACGTTTTTTACCCTGAAAAGCAATTAGTCTACCTACCAACTTAATGTGCATGCCCAACACTCGATTGTCTTTTTAATATCAACATGGGGATACTCTGATTATATATAATTAGCTCCTAATCTTTTATAAATACTACTAAACCCCCCCAAAAAGTTATGCAACAGAAGCTTATGCTAGGAAATGTCAAGCCGTCGAGGAATTCTACTTTAATTTAGACTTGATTATTACCCCTCGCAAAATAATGTTTTTTTCGAGAACTCGGCGGCTGCATTGCAGTAGTTCAAGCTCGGTTTAAACTTCCTCGCATGAATAGCGCGAATTCAAAGTCCGTCGGCCACACACATCTGGATATGAAACTCAAATGATGTGAAAAATATTACAACGAATAATGAAGATACACCAAAATACAATGCAAAATCTATTACATAAAAAAATAACTCACGGTTTCGTGATGTAGCGGTGTTTTAGTGAATAGTCTTGTGTTCAGTAACCAGAAACAGATGTTTACTCCAGAGGCAAGCCGTGGATGAGTCTACTCTAGAGGCAAGCGGTACAAGAACCTAGCTGCATAAGAGAGGATTCCTAGCGTGTTATAATTGATTCCTAGTTCCTTCAAAATAAAAGTACATCATGATCGTGCACGCGAGATCCTACGTCTATTAAAAGGGTTTCAGTTTAGTCACTAACACATACACGAACGCGACTGGTTAGAGTTTGAACAATTATTGTTGTCGTACCTTAAAAAGTCTTCAAATAGCTAGCCACAATAAGGACTTTCTTGTTTGTGCTATCCCAGATTGCCCCTTTAACGGCAGACTGTAGTCCGCAAAAGAAGAACTAAACTCATGAGGAGATGTCAAAAGATGTACACCCACATGCTAAATATTTGTTTGGCGGCTATGCCAACTTGGTGTGATTTTTACAGTGCCCTCCATTACGCCTGGAACAATGAAGCATGTTTTCTTTTTTGGAATGCACACCCATTTAAAATACATTTGGATTAAACAAAGCATAAAGTAAAGATTCTTAGCATTTATTTGAGGGTCAGTACATGGATTTGTGCCTGTCGCCTGAGATCATTGTGTTCACACTATCAGAGGGAATAAAAGAAAGAGTATAGCAGTGGAAACTTAATGTTTTGGGGGAATTCAGCATCAAAATAAGCTTTGGTTGAGCGAATCTCTGTGTAATTCAGGATTCTGAGGTTCCTTCCAGATCTTCAGTGGTGCCCCTTATGTGTGCATCGCCATAAATTTTAGGGTGAACAAATAGCATGATTAGCCATGAACCCCCATAGTGTTGGGGTCACAGGGGTAGCAACATACCAACAACTTACGTTCCATCATCAGCTGGAACACTGTTGATAAAAACATGTTTCCTTATTCAGCCTCATTAGCAATGAAAAGAACAATATTGGCCAGGAAATTCAAGCATTGTTATGGTGTAATAATATATTGGACTTTTATATTATTTTTATCAAATATTATATTCACACAGCACGTAAGCTTGTCTTCGAAAAGCTTAGTAAACATTGTGATACTGGTTATCTCCTCTCTCTGACTGACAGGATGGCTGACCTATCAGACACAACCTGTAAGTCTCTGGGACCTGTTGGAGCACTGTAGCCATGGGGATTTCACAGGATAACACAAGGGTTGGGCAGACAGCTTATTTAGTTTGTAGTTTCAAAGTATCTTTTGTTTGTCATTTTAAACTTTCCATTTCAGTAGAAATGTTTTCACTGCCTTTCAGTAAGACACATACATTTATTTTCTCCTCTGTAATTTTCCCTTGAGTTCTGTTAACAATTTGAAAACATACATAGTTTCATTTATTCTGTTTAAATAGCACGCCGTGCCCTTTAATTGCTCATCCATCGAAAGCAAAGTGTCGTTCTTGAAGGATTCTCTTTACTCTGACTGCGGTCTCATTCAAATAAATACAGAGGAAAGACATGCTGTGATCACCAGCAATGACACTACATTTCTACAAGGGAAGTCTACTTTGACCTTACATTTCTACATATTGCAGCTTTAAGAAGGTTTTGTGGAAAGACAATGTGAAAGTTCCTGTCAAACCACAGGACCAGGTTATCCCGGGCAGTTAGGAGTGATTAAACTGCACCACACCCCACAGACTTACAGGGGCAGTTTAGCTGGAAATGAATGGCCTGATACAATGTTATGTTTGGCTTTCTAAACCAGCAACAGCTTAACTGGGGCGGGGTGACGTCCATGTTGGTATATCAACTGTGCAGGGTCAGTCGGGTCGGGCCCTTATAAGTTTGAATGTGGTGATTAGCCAGAGCAACGCTTTCAACAAAGCGCTTCAGTTTAGGCCTATTATCTGAATTAGCAAACAGTGTGATAAGAAGTAGAAAAGAACAAATCCTGCTGAGAGTTGCTTTGATGAGGAATTGCTGTGGTAATAACTTGGACATTACAAAACTGCCAGGGAAATGTGAATAACATTTATTTTCGGCCAATGACAAGAACATTTTCCAGCTGCAGTACTGAAACCCTCTGAGTGTAATCAGGTCGGACCACGACAAGTCAGTTGTGAACAGATCTTTTATGTACCAATACCATGGCATTGCATCAATGAATATTCTCACAATGAGACAAAACAACCTACCTCCAGGTCATCGCCATTGTTTCAACTGTCCACAGACCTGCCGGCTAGAAAACGTTAAAAGCTACTGAACCATGTTGTGTTTCTGTTCAACAACACATCATTCAGCGTGTCAATTCTGAACGAAGCAGACATGTTGGGCAGACAAACCCATTAGCTGGGACATTGGAGAAGTCTGTCTTCCCACAACAACCTGTATAGTTCCTTTATTAAGATGATTACGGGCAGAATCTGCTCCGCCCAAAGGTGTTGCCAATTCTCACCTTCCCTTTAGGGAGGAGATAATGAATATTGGAAATATTACTATTATTTGGTACTTCAGATGGTTACATTTGAAGTGGTATTTTACACTTGTGTGAATGAGATGTTTTTGGGCATATCCCATTCTCCCACTTTTAGGCCAAACCAGTTGGCCCAGATGTTTACACAATGTGATTTCCCATGTTCACACAAGAATGCAGCCTGTGTAAGATCATTGCATTGTACTTGGGGACTACATACAACGTGTATGTTGCTGTTTATTTTAACCGTTGATCATGTGAATGAAGGTATAGTCACTGGAAGGAGAGACCCAGACAGTCATGATGCTGTTGGAACTCAGCTGGTCAACATCAATAAGAGGGGTTTCAGTTTCCTGGACATTCCGCTTAAGCTGAAGTACAGCTGAAGTAAAACTGAAGTAAAACTGAAGTAAAGTATTCTCTGTGAATGGATGACTCTCTCTATGTTGTTCCAAATTCAATTTGGCTTGTTGAGCACTTTCTTCTGATCTGTAATGATTTCCAGTTAGTCTGGTGGAAAACCCTTCCGAGGTTACAACCTGGAACAGATTATGTAGACTTAAAACGAGGCCCTGTAGTCACAGTGTTTCTAACCGGTTTGTGGTCTATTCAGTATCATATCTGCAGCCTAATTCAGTAAACCACATTGTACAACTGAACTCAAAAGTATTTCGCCCATCAAAATATACAGAAGTTTGATTGTATGATAATGGCTGAGTTTGCAAATGCCATTGTTTCAAGAAAGCTGTAGAAAAACAAAGGCCCATTGCATTGCAACATAGTTCAACTACATCACAAAATACTTTATCTGCTATACTTCCTAAGACGTAGAATAGCAGAATTACTCAATACCCATTTAATTATTATTACATTTGACCTTTGACGTGATTACTAATTTAAAAAACAATATCCATGTTTTCAACAGTCAAAATGAAGGCTCTGTTATGCACGCACAACTTGGTCCTGGGTACTTGTTTTCTGTCATTCAGAGCTCCACGTACGCAACTATTTTTGAATGCCCTCGTAGCTCTTTGGGCCTAATGTTGTGTAAATATGACTTTGTTATAATAAATGTTATGATTACTGCAAGCGGAAGAATTACATTCTGCTGTTTGTTGATTGCAGAACATGGTGCAATGTGGGAAAATTGCTCAAGGACAGAACAGAAGAAAAACTGTTCGTTTTACTTTGTCAGTTTAGGTTTTACAACCGGCAACCTTTTGAGTATTGGGTGAACCTTCTGACCATTAGGCAGAACATTGGGTGAACATTCTGACCATTATTAACCTCTACATAAAACACCTCACAAAACATCCGGCAGTGTAAGAATGCACTGACAGGGCTGGCTGTGGTCTAGTCACTCTGACATGTCAGAGTCTTTGAAGCATGAGGGGAAACTCACGTCACCGCAGCCTATCTGCTCGACCTAAATGTATTCTGCATCACGTTGAATGGACTCCAAAATGCACCCTATTTTTACATGGCTGATTCTTGCCGAAACATATCCGCAGTTACAAAACCCGGAGCCGATGAATCTAGACACCCCCTAATGAGTCACAACACCCCCCTTACGGGGGGGACTTTCTTACGGATGTGTGCCTTGCCAGACATCCTCCTCAGCCCTCTGATCCCCTAGCAGGCGTGGCTGTGCACTAAACTCTGTCATCAAGTTGGCCGACAACATCCCGGTGGCTTGGCTGAAGCTTAACAACCGTGAGGCCTTCCTCCCGTGCGGGGAGGAAGTAAGCCGACTGGCATCGCGGTGCCAACGGCTTCCTCAAAGTTAGCACCACAAATGTGACTGTTGACTCTAGCAGGCAGAGGACGGGACACGCCCCAATCCACATCAAGAGAGCGGCGAACGTTTTTGATGCTATCAAAGGAGGTCAGCGGTGACTCTACTTCCAGAGGAGGCCGAAGACATTTTGACCTCTCCAAATACTACCACAGCGTTACTGAGTCCCCTGAACGGCTGCAACACAACCTGGTATGGTTCAGTGGCCTCCAGCGGGTGGTGGAGATGCCACAGGGTGGAGGAGATGCCACATGGTGGTGATGCCCAACACATCGATGGAGCCACGGTTAAACAAACACAGGCTCTTCGTTCGCCTACAATTGTATCAAAGCACTAGACCTCTTTAAGCCACAGAGAAAAATCGTTTTTTAAAAGTCTATTCAACGTCTTATCAATGTCCTTTGCTCAGCGGGAAGAGGCTCAGTTACGGTTTTCATCTGCAAGACTTCAGAGTGCACTACACTGACTCTGCTGCTCACATTCACCCATGCACACATCCACCCATGCACAGACACACGCATATGAACACACACTGTGTAAATATATTCACTGTATATACTATATACACTTTGATTATTAGTACTGATACTGCATGATGTTACTATTATAGTCATGGTTGACTTCTTGATTTTGTCATTATTATTATAGATTATTATTTGATATACTACTCTTGATATATTATCTAGGACAACTTTTAATTTAAGACACGCTCCAGTGTCCTGAACGATGCATACAAATAACGACTAATAATATTATGCAAAAGGAAGAGTGGTATCGCCCAACCCACCAGGCGGGGCTTGGGGAATGCACCACTAAACCGGTTTAGTTTGTTGAACAAACACTGAAGCAACCCTTTTCCTAAGCCAAGCCCAACGTGTCTTTATCAATTCACACCTGCTTACACACACTGCAAGCAATGTATAGCATGCAATACAAAACCTGTGGATACTGGTTGTACAAGTGGCACTGCCGAGCCCAAAAAGTGGTGTATGGAATGATTTGTGTCCCAGGTCAATTCATGGTGCCCACAAGACATAAAAGGGTCCCTGGTTGTGTGTGCTCCATCATCCATGAGGCACACTCCAACCAAAAACACATAAAAGGGTCCCTGGTTGTGTGTGCTCCATCATCCATGAGGCACACTCCAACCAACAACACAT
>JACXGK010007630.1:0-24754 GCA_016801125.1 Novumbra hubbsi
GTGCTGAACAAGCTTATGTCACATGAATTGTACTACTCTACTTAGGTGCTGAACAAGCTAATGTCACATGAATTGTACTACTCTACTTAGGTGCTGAACAGGGCTTATGTCACATGAATTGTACTACTCTACTTAGGTGCTGAACAAGCTTATGTCACATGAATTGTACTACTCTACTTAGGTGCTGAACAAGCTAATGTCACATGAATTGTACTACTCTACTTAGGTGCTGAACAAGCTTATGTCACATGAATTGTACTACTCTACTTAGGTGCTGAACAAGCTTATGTCACATGAATTGTACTACTCTACTTAGGTGCTGAACAAGCTAATGTCACATGAATTGGAGGGTGTTTTGTGATAATAATGACCGCTGAAAGGATTTGCATGTTAGGATTCGCATGTCAGGGCTTTCATTCATTTTATATTTTGATTGACACTTTCAATATTACATGTGTTTTATTTATAAAGGGCCATATTCAGACAGATTATTTGTACATTACTGATGAACAGACTAGTGTATCACTTATTGATTGAAGAATATATTCGAATATTACTAGGTTATTGATGAACAGACAATATTATTACTACAAAATGAATGAACTCCAAGGTTATTACTAGATTATTAATAGAGTATAGGTAAACAGATCAAGTCATTACTAGAGTACTGGTAAACAGATCCCATTATTACTATAGTAATGATAAACAGATCAGGTAATCACTAGAGTAATTCTAAACAGATCTGGTTTTTAATAGATAAATTATAAACATATCAGGCTTTTACTAGAGTAATTATAAACAGATCAGGTAATTACTAGAGTAATTACAAACAGATTAGATAATTACTAGAGTAAATATAAACAGATCAGGTTTTTACTAGAGTAATTATAAACAGATCAGGTAATTACTAGAGTAATTACAAACAGATTAGGTAATTACTAGAGTAATTCTAAACAGGTCTGGTTTTTAATAGATAAATTATAAACATATCAGGCTTTTACTAGAGTAATTATAAACAGATCAGGTAATTACTAGAGTAATTACAAACAGATTAGGTAATTAATAGAGTAAATATAAACAGATCAGGTTTTTACTAGAGTAATTATAAACAGATCAGGTAATTACTAGAGTAATTACAAACAGATTAGGTAATTACTACAGTAATTAGAAACCGATCAGATAACTACTAGAATAATTATGAACAGATCAGGTAAATACTGGAGTATAGATAAACAAGAAATATTTTCAGTCTTTGTGTTCGCAACAGCCTACATGTTCTACACACACAATGCAACTAAACAGTGTTGATTGTAAAGCTCTGAAACAGGCGGCACATTTCACAAGGATCTAGAAAAAACAAATCTCTCCTTTCAGATCTTTTTTTAGCTCTGCGTTGAACCCGCAGTCAATCAATCAAAGGCATTTTATAAAGCGCTAACATCCACGAGTGCTCATTCATAAACACGCCCAAGATCCGCAAAGAGAAGGCAACAACAAGATACTGAAATACAGTGGCTAGGAAAATCCTGGTGCGGTGGAAACCCATGAAGAAACCTAGAGAGGAACCAAACTCTGAGGGTGGCCAGTCCTGTCTATGCTGGGTGAACATTATACATGTACAGGAAGTTTTGGGCCACATACATGTTTTTACATGTTGATGACTAGCAGGACGATTAATTAAGGGGTCCAGAGTCTACAGGCTGAATCCAGATCAGCGGCACAACCAGGTAGATGAGGACAGTGACAACCTGGTGGATGAGGACAGTGACAACCTGGTGGATGAGGACAGTGACAACCAGGTGGATGGATGAGGACAGTGACAACCAGGTGGATGAGGACAGCAACAACCAGGTGGATGAGGACAGTGACAACCTGGTGGATGGGGACAGGGATGACCTGGTGGATGAGGACAGCGACAACCAGGTGGATGAGGACAGCGACAACAAGGTGGATGAGGACAGCGACAACCAGGTGGATGAGGACAGTGACAACCAGGTGGATGGATGAGGACAGTGACAACCGGGTGGATGAGGACAGTGACAACCAGGTGGATGAGGACAGGGATGACCTGGTGGATGAGGACAGGGATGACCTGGTGGATGAGGACAGCGACAACCAGGTGGATGAGGACAGCGACAACCAGGTGGATGAGGACAGTGACAACCAGGTGGATGAGGACAGTGACAACCAGGTGGACCAGGTGAGCTGTGGGCAGTGACAGCTGGAAACAGACAGAAACCAGATGTGCAACACAACCACAAGGCCTTTGGACAGGGACTCTGAGTTATCAGGCCAGGGAGTCTTGTGATTGGTAGTTCAAGTTCTGCCCATTTCCTTTGAATGTGTCCCGTTGGCCCAGGAAGTCCTCGCTCATTCGGTTCATTCTGTCTCCTAAAACATCATCTGTAACAATTCCAATGAAATGGACGGTTTGTACGGGCAGACCTGCACCTATTTCCTACCGAGATTGGGACAAAGCTGAAGTGGCACGTTGATTTGATCTGTATCCGGACAGAGAGACGTCAGCTCCACTGACTGTCAAGGTACTCCCCCTATTGAGTGAGCATTGGAAATCACGGGTACAAGATGAAATCAAGGAGCCACTCTGGCCGTGCCCCACGGGTAGCCTGTCAGAACGCATCCCAGGTCCAGGAGTGTGGCTTACCCACACGGAAGACTTTCCACTTGATGAGCCTGGGCCTATCAAATATTAGTTCTAAAAAACCCTGGCCTATTAAATACTGGCCATTAAAAGGTGAGCTAATACGGTAACTGACATCTAAGTGTTTCAGGCTACGAGAGCCTAACCAATGATTTCCTACAGGGCTATGAGAAAAATACAATCACTGTGACGAACCCTGTTTCATTATTCATTTCTAATTAAACAATAAGTCACAAGGGCGAGTGATGTATGGCTCATAAACCACGGCCAGAGGTGTTCTGAGGCCCGAACCAGTCAGCAAAAACCAGTCAACCAGCTGGTCATTCAGCCAGCCTACCACCACACACGCCCCCCCCAGGGCCCTATTGCTAATGTAAACCAGGCCGCCAACACAATTAGGGCGGTAACTTGTCACACTAGAGGCACGCCACGCCCCCAGGCTGCCGAGCCAACCAGCATTCGGGGGTTGTGCGGTTTCACCACACCCACGCGGTCTGTGTGTGCCCGCCGGCTGCCCACAGCCCTGGCACTGCTCGCCGCGACCTGACCGCCATCTCCCGCCCGCGCCCGTTCCGAATAATAAATAATGGAAGCACAAATAGATGATTTGATGGTCTACCGACGATGCCTGGAGAGGTCGAAGGGAGGACGTGTACCTCCAGACATGGCTGAGCGCGCGTCCGTCTGTGCTCGGAAATTCACAAGATTCCCAGCTAATTAGAGGGAACAACTCAAGACTTCCACTTGGCCAGAGCAAGACTGCATTATCTACAGCCATGAAATATAAATGATGTCAAATAGCCTTTTTACAGGAAGATAGGGCTTTAAAATGACCCGCCACGGATGGAGAGATAGAAAAGGAGCAGGAGTACGAAAGGGAGGGACTGAAGAGAAAAGGATAGAAAAAGTAAGAGAGAGAGGAAGTGGTGGAAGTGGCGTTGCCATGGCGATGCGTATTGTGTGAAAAGGGCATCGGATTTGACTCTTGACCGTTTAATTAATGCAGTGGAAATTGCCCTGCTTTTTTGAAACGACATCCTCTTATTATGATTCTCCCAAGTAATCAAGGAAAAAACTGAAGGAAAACGAGAAAAAATTGTGAATGAATAAAGAGAGAATGAGAGTGAGAAAGAAAGAGATAGAAGGGTGGAAAGGGGGTTAGGTTATTTACAGAGGTGTGTGGTTATGCAAAGAAGTGCAGAGTTGTGTAAAGGGGGGAGGTATTATGCAGGGAAAGGTGAGGTTATATAAAGGGAAAGAGAATATGAAGAGAAGGGTTAGGTAATGTAGAGTGAGAGGGGCTACGTTGAGAAGGGTGGGGTAATGTAGAAGGGAAGAGGCAATGTAGAGAAGTGGGACGTTTTGTAGAAGGGGAGAGAGCTATGTAGAAAAGAGTGTAGTTATTTAGAGGGAATTGGGATATGTAGAGAAGGGTGAGGTTATGTAGTAAGGAGTGGGGTAATGTTGAGAAAGGTGAGGTTATGTAAGGGGGGGTTGGGGTTATGTAGAGAGAATGGGGTTATGATGGGAGGTCTCAGGGCTGTGTAGATAGGAAAGAGTTAAGTAGATAGAGAAGAGTTATGTAAAGAGGGAAGGGCAACATAGATATAGAAGGGTTATGTAGACAGGGATGGTTATGTAGATATGAAAAGATTAAGTAGATATGGAAGGGTTATGTAGATAGGGAGGGGTTATGCAGAAGTTACATAGATAGAGTAGCGTAATGTAGATATGGAAGGGTTATGTAGATAGGGAACGGTTATGTAGATAGGGAACGGTTATGTAGATATGGAAGGGTTATGTAGTTAAAGAAGGGTTATGCAGGGAGGGGTGAAGTAGAAACAGTCTCAAACAAGAAATGGAAAAACCAAGTGTAATTTCTGGGTAGTAGAAAGACTCAGGGTATATTCCTTGAGACTGGAACACACACACACACGGAAAATGAGCAGCAGCATATCTAATCTAATCGTTCACACTGGTCACGGACAATCTGTCAGACCAGGCTCTGGTGCAGCCAACACAATGACGTGTGTGTTTTGTGTATGCAGTTTGTACACCTCAGTACGTGCACGCTTGTGTATGTGTGTGTAGGCTCAGGTCTTTAAGCGTAAAGTGTGTGTGTGTGTGTGGTGTTGGGGCTTCTCTCAACCCTCCTTGCGGTTGTGGGGGGAAAAGCTATTACATTGACACAAATAACGTTAGGTCAATAACATCAAATGGCTCTGCCGCTACCTATACAGCAGCTGGTGAACCTCTGCACTTCAGCTCTATATACAGCACGTGTATAACACCGTCTCTCTCCCTCCCTGGTTCTGAAACATGGTGGAGCAATTTGATTATCAACGACGCAATCACAGTTAATTAGAAGAGGTCATATGGAACACCCACATCATCCCTTCTTTCCACTCCATCTCCCTCCCTCTCTCTGTGTTTCACCTCCATCAGCTCTCTCTAGTCCTCTGCTGTCGCTCTGCCGCCTGACGGAGATGGTGGCGATGGTGTAAGCTCAACTGAGCGAGCAAATGCCATTCCGGAAACACACACACACACACAAGCACAAGCAGGCACACACAAACACACAGACCCGAGTGGCTCAAAGCAGATTGATGTCTATTTATAACATTAGTCCAGGTGGAACAAAACGTCTAAAAATTACTTAACTACCAGCCATTGCTGGCAACGGTCAGCACATTTAAATAGACTGGAGGATTGGTTTCATGACCCTCCACTTCACCTGAAGACGTTTGTCTACCCCGGAATACTGTCAGCTACCGCAGACACACAAACGCACCTGCGCCCATCACACAGCACGACTCCTGAGAGCTTGTCATGCAAACAACGTTGCTAAACCTCTCTTTTGGAGATATTTGTAAGGAGCGAGAGATGGGAGGAAAGAGATGGGAGAGAGGAGGACAGATAGAGACCGAGAAAGACATAGGAGAGGAAGGGAGAGATGGATGGATGAGAGAGAGAGAAAAGGAGAGGAGGAGAGAGATGGAAAGCCGAAGCGGGGATGACTGTCAACCTTTCAGCCCAGAAGCCCAGCCTGGTGTCAGGGGGGAATGTGACCTGGTAACCCTGTGCTCAACAACTGATATTGTTACAGTTCCAGAGAATGAAGACGTGTTGACCACACACACACACACACACGCACACACGCAGAAAAAAAGACGACCCAGCCAGAGGAGAGGTAGAAGCGGAGATAAGTGCTTCAGTATCATGGGGTCAAGGGCTGTGATGAGAACTACACAACCACACAGTACAAATGGGAGTGTCTGAGTGTGTCGTGTATGTGTGTGTGTCTGGGTATGTGTATGTGTGTTCACAAGACCCAGGGCCGTTTGACCCATGATGCACTTAGGAGGCTCTGCTCTTTTCCCAGAGTTTTTAGGTTGTGATCTCCATTTGTCCATGTGTCTGTGTGTCGCTCAGGGTGAAGAGCTTTAAAGAGTGTGTGTGTGTGTGACAGCTGGCTGTTTCAATCCATTGCATTAGTGAAGGCATCTTCAGCGGTTCCTGATGTGTCTTCTGGTCTCCCTCTGAACCACTGCTCCTCATGAAACCACCATTGATCCACTAGTAAACTGGGACAATCTAATGTTTCAGTGCTGGACACGACACAATGAGTCAAACACCTACACACATCCACACGTCAAAGTTGCTGTTAAGTCCTACATGAAGAGGAAATCAATCATTAATAACACTGTGCTTATTGTATTACGGTGAATGTGTTATTGTGGGTTCACGCTTGTATGTGAGTTGGTGAATCTTTGTGTTTTGTGAACGGGCGTGTGAGGACAAACTGCCCCCGAACTGGAGTTAAATCAGAAGAGAATGACTAGTTTCCTGTCCCCGGTTAGAAAATAACAAGACTTGACAATAGCTACAAATTATGGGTAAGGTTGTTGTTAAGGTCAGGTTTATGTATTACCTGTTAGTTTAAGGGATTGAGATTAGTGTAAGGTTAAGTTTAGGCATGAATCACAACCCTGTCTCCTTCCCTCTTTCTCTCCCTCGTGTTCTTTCCCTCTCTCCTCCCCCTCTCTCCTCCACCCTCTCTCCTCCCCCTCTCTCCTCCCCCCTCTCTCCTCCACCCTCCCTCCTCCACCCTCCCTCCTCCCACTCCCTCTCTCCACGTTGTATTAACACCACTGGAACACAGGCCAGAGCTTTTAGAGCACAACCCTCCTGTTGCAGTCTTCTGCCTCACTCAATAAAGACTCCCTGGCACATGGCCAGACACACACACACACACACGTACCCAAGCCCAGGAATGATGTTATTGGCTGGACCCATTTAGACATCATATCACCCCCCCCCCCCCCCCCAGCAAAACAAGGTGGGATTAAGGGAAGAAGGATTAGAGAAGGGTAAAACAGGCAGAGGAAACATGGGGGTTGGGAGGTGGGGGGTTGTTGGGGGGTTGTTGGGGGGTGTTGCAGCCTATACAGAACTTCAGATAGCAGTGGGGTATCAATCAACGTGTGTGTGGTGTGTGTCAAGTGTGTATTTGTGTGCATCTCCAACCAGTGTGGCTTGTAATACTCAGCTCCCTGCAAACAGAATGTGTTGTCAGCATCGTTGCATATAAATGTTTCCATAATTTCCATCTTTTTTTACTGAGCCATTCTCATGGACGATTAAATTAGTACATTTTCAAAAAGGGAAACATATGGCTTCTTTAATTGACCAATTCCTCTTGCCAATGTTGCTTTTCCCCTCAAATCGAAATCCTGATGACAAGACAAACTTTCGAGAGCTTGACAGTAGAAGGATCTATCCACAAAAAGACGATTCTGAGATGATTGCCTTTAAAGTTCTGAACCCTCCTTGGAGTGAATGGCATCTGCTATTGTTTTTTTATCATTCTTTTGAACTTACAAACATGAAGATAAACAGCATTGAACAGCCCATGTCAATAACCCAGTCCTAAAAGAAATGCAGTTAGTTACTCGTCAGTCCTACCAAGTACATGATGTTAGTTCGTAATAACACTCCATCTGCCCTACATTGATATTCCCATCACAGGACAGTCTTCTCCTGGCCTGAAGCTGTGACTCTGACTGAGGATGCTGGCTTCTTCCTACCCCTTTCCCACCCCCCCCAACTCTCTCTCTCTCTTCCACCCCCTTCCCCTCCCTCCCATCCGGGCTCCCCCAGCCTTGCATCCCACTGCGGATTGGAGCGCCGGAGACAGATAAACAGGGTGAATATGAGCTTCCCTCCCAGTATATCTCCACTGTTGTCCTACACATGTCATGTGTAATCTGTCCTACCAACAGCGCTTACAATAATTATTCATAATCAACTTCCCAGGCAGGATGTTACATCGTCAGCCTGCCACATCGCTAAGCCCTTTCCCTTGTTCCATTATCAAACTTTAACACTATCACACTGCTGCTAGCGGAAAAGAGGAGCGAGATAGAGGAGACGAGGAGGAGAAGAGGAGAAGGGGTGCGGGGTGGAAAAGGAGAACAGGGTCTAAATGGAAACAGTAAAGTGGTTGAGCTTATAAAAACATAATGGGCTTGTCTGGTTTGATAAACTGACAATGTGGCTGGAATAAACAGAGAGAGAGGGGGAGAGAAAGGAATAGAATGGGGGGGTGAGAGGGCTGAGAGAGAGAGAGAGAAAGAGAGAGAGGGGGAGAAACAGATGGAATGAGAGAGACAGGGAGAGAAGGGGGGAGAGAGAGATGTAAAGAGCTAGAAAGGGCGGAGGGAAAGAGCTAACAGTTGTGACAAAGTCAGAAGGCCGAGCTCCTCAACCAATTAGATGAGGCAGCATAATGTGGGAGGCGCTGTCTTATGATCCGGGGGAAGAGGCGGTCAATGAAACACAGTCAGTCAACACAGCTGATCTAACATTGGATCGAAGTCAGTCATTTCTGGGCTTTCACAAGAAGACATTTTCAATTTAAGGAGATGGCCAGAGCTAATTCTCATACTAGCGGGCTAATGCACATGTTGGACGGCTAATTCCTGTAACTGGCATCATGCGGAGGCAGTCAGATTGCCGTTGACAGGTTGCAGGTGACATGAACGTATAACAGGGTTGACATCCACACGAGAGTCAGACCCCGAGTATCGCCTCAACATGGTTTGAAATGTCATTTTGATAGGAGAAATCGAGGAGATTCTGGATCTTTCACCTCGAGACATATTTTCAACTGTTTTGTTCAAGCTTTCGTTGACCTCGTTGACATCTATTATTCGAAGCAGCGTGATGCGAGTGGCAGACCCGCTCAATGTCAGAGACCCACTCAATTCTAGAGACCCACTCAATTCTAGAGACCCACTCAATGCCAGAGACCCACTCAATGCCAGAGACCCACTCAATGCCAGAGACCCACTCAATGCCAGAGACCCACTCAATGCTAGAGACCCACTCAATGCTAGAGACCCACTCAATGCCAGAGACCCACTCAATGCTAGAGACCCACTCAATGCTAGATACCCACTCAATGCTAGAGACCTTCTCAATGCCAGAGACCCACTCAATGCTAGATACCCACACAATGCTAGAGACCTTCTCAATGCCAGAGACCCACTCAATGCTAGATACCCACACAATGCTAGAGACCTTCTCAATGCCAGAGACCCACTCAATGCTAGATACCCACACAATGCCAGAGACCCACTCAATGCCAGAGACCCACTCAATGCCAGAGACCCACTCAATGCCAGAGACCCACTCAATGCCAGAGACCCACTCAAAGTAGTATTGTTCTTGGTCCAGACATAGAAGGAATAACCTCAGTAACCCGGTCATGAAGGAAGACAATTACAAACCAACGTTTTGTGAACAGTGCCAAACAAAGCCCTGCAACTGACTAGTGTTGGCGCTGAATGATCAAAACCTTGGCCCAGAAACCGAAAGGTTGCTGGATCAAATCCCTAAAGGAGGGGTCACCGTCAATAACTGCTAACCTCTGGCTTTGTTTTTAGCAGATGCACTTTGGTGGCTGGTCCAAAACCGCCGTGTTCTTCACTGCTCTCTCGTCCCAATACAGCAGACATGAATGGTGACCTGGTAACATCACCGTACCGCATCAGGATCGTGTCTCTCCAAGCAGCCCCCGTCAATTCCCCTTGGGCGCTCTGACAGAGACGATTTGAAGCCCCTCCTACATGGCCCTTGACCCACCCAACACCACGGAAACGAAAGATGCTCTCAGGGCTCGGACGGGCTTCACCGGGAACCTGAGGAACTGGGCATGTGGTGATGCGGGCAGAGCGTTGGAGGTAATTGGGGACTCACCCTGCTCGAGGGGGGGAGGCTTCACGCCCGTCACCTTCATCTTCAGGGCCTCCTTGGCCGTCATGTCACAGCAGGAACCTTTGTTTGTGTCCTGGTCACTATCGGCCTGGTCACTATCACCATGACCACTGTCTCTAAGGCTCGCTCTCTCCGGGTCCTTGAACGTCGAGCTGCTACATGAAAAGAACATATTAAGTGAGGGGAAAAAAATAGCAAAAAATAATATGCGCTATCTAAGGGATTTAAGAAAAATAAGAAATGTATATTATATATACGGGGAGACTTCCTGAATAAACTAAACATGGAGTTTTTATTGTCTGATTTGTGCTAGATTATACAGCCACTGTGGGTAGTGTACTAGATTATTAGCCCTTATCTCATCCAGATACCCGTTAACAGGAAGCCCTTACCTTTGAACAAACTGCTGCCTGCTGCCCATGTAATTGGGCTCGGTGGGGAAATTATCTGTCTGTGAAAAAGGAAGAGAGGAGAGAGTTTACGACGTGTTCCCTGTTGATGTTGTGTTACGCCCAAATGTGTCCCCCTCCTGGGTTGCAACAAGAACTCCTGGTGACAGAGAATGATTAATATGGGGAACGAAGGCAGCTTGAGGGGGGGGGGGGGGTTATTATTCGTTTTAATCCCCATGTGGAAATGTTTAATGAATTAGTTAAGAAAACATGTCTATTAATTAAACATCAAGAACGAGCCCTCCTTTACTGAACACCTCGGACCCAACACAGCATGGAAGATCAACTGCTAACATATGGAAATGCTCCATCTCTCTGTTTGCCTCAGATTCCAACCCTCTATCAGCCTCTGTTTCCATCTCTCTATCTCCCCTGTTTTCATATCTCTATCTCCCTCTGTTTCCATCTCTCTATCCCCCCTGTTTTCATATCTCTATCTCCCTCTGTTTCCATCTCTCTATCCCCCCTGTTTTCATATCTCTATCTCCCTCTGTTTCCATCTCTCTATCCCCCTGTTTTCATATCTCTATCTCCCTCTGTTTCCATCTCTCTATCTCCCTCTGTTTCCATATCTCTATCTCCCTCTGTTTCCATCTCTCTATCTCCCTCTGTTTCCATCTCTCTATCTCCCTCTGTTTCCATCTCTCTATCTCCCTCTGTTTCCATCTCTCTATCTCCCTGTTTCCATCTCTCTATCTCCCTCTGTTTCCATCTCTCTATCTCCCTGTTTCCATCTCTCTATCTCCCTCTGTTTCCATACCACT
This sequence comes from Novumbra hubbsi, assembly GCA_016801125.1. NCBI lineage: Eukaryota > Metazoa > Chordata > Actinopteri > Esociformes > Umbridae > Novumbra > Novumbra hubbsi. The sequence continues at coordinate 11,157 of JACXGK010007630.1, forward strand.
CTCTCGTCTTTCTCCCAGTCTGTCTTTCCCCCTTCTTTCCCTCCCTCTCTCTCTCTTTTCCCCTCCCCCCTGCCCAGTCCATCTCTCCAGCTCCTTTTGTTTTGAGGGCCCAGTCACTATGAACATGTGGGCAAGGAGGGCTTGATTCCCCCACCACGTCCAGACAGTATTGACACCGACAAAACGGATGGACAGATGAGACTGAAAAGGATCGATGAAGTTCTCTCTCGCTGTCTCTACTGTATTTTCATATTCCTCCACCTCGCTCTGTCTCCCTCTCTATCTCTGCTCCTATATATATAAATATATATATACATATATATAAATGTCTTTCTCATTCTTTCTCTTACCAGGTTTCTCTCCCTCTCTTCTCTCGTTCTCTCTTTCTCTCTTTCTGCTCTCTCTCTTTACTCCTGTCTTTTCACAGCTGGACCACTGTTCTCTGGGCTTCTTGATGGTAACCAGGGTGGAAATACCCTTCAGTCGATGACTACAGTGCTTTGGAATCAGAGAGAGGGACAATTGAACCCTTTGAGAGGAGGGTGGAAAAGACAGTCTGTCCCTCTGTACGTAGCATCTCCTTCATTAGAATAACATATTAATTAGCACTATTCATGAAAAGGTTGTCGAGACCAACTCGTCCCAAACTGTATCTAATCTTGTTTTCTCATGGGGAAGCATCCTTTTCAAAGTTCCCCTCAATAAGTAAAAAAAAAAAAAATGTTTATTTTATTAGCTCATACAATCTCAGAGTCTGTAGCCAGGTAACAGGATTCAAAACAATGTCAGATTAATCTGCTCTTCAAATAAGAACCCGATCACTGGTTACACAACACCGAACGCTACAACGTTACAACGCTACAACAACACCCCCCCTCCCTGCATACACACGTTAATTGATTAGCCTCGGATTGAAGACTGCCCCTAGCGATCTCCTATCGCCTAGGTTGGCGCTCGTCAACTTCTAATGACATGCAGCAGTGCCTGCTTTACACTGTTGTTGCCGAGCAACAAACTACTTGTCCAGGCTCCGTAAAACTCAGAGGTCACCGTAGTGACAAACACACAGAAAATTCAGGGAGTGAGTGTAAGCAATTAAAAGCGGTGAATAAAACCACGCATACCTGTTTAGACAAGGCGGACGCTGTATGATCATCACACTATATGGAGAGCCCCCTTTGTACTACACAGGGTGGCAAAGGCAGGCACTACATAGGGTTTAGGAAGTGTTGTTAGGCACTACATAGGGTCTAGAAAGTGTTGTTAGGCACTACATAGGGTCTAGGATGTATTGCAGGCACTACATAGGGTCTAGGAAGCGTTGTTAGGCACTACATAGGGTCTAGTGTGCCAAAGTTAGGGACTACATAAGCTCGAGGGTGCAAAGTTAGGCACTAAAAATGGTCTAATATGCTACAGTTAGGCACTACATAGAGTCTAGGGTGACATAGATAGGCGCTATATAGGGTCTAGGGTGCTATAGTTAGGCACTACACAGAGTCTAGGGTGCCACAGTTATACATAATGTCGTCAGTGCCATTCAGGATCAGACAGGTGTGATAGGTGTGTGGTTTATTACGTAGCCAAGTTCCAATGGTTTATAATTAGTGAGGATCAATTAGTCAAAACGCACCTGTTTAGGATTTTGACCTGAATCGGGAAAAAAGCTAGAAAACCAAAACACATGCAGTCTTGTCGCAGCAGAGTCGCTTTCGTATAGAAGTCCCACATATCTTATGGCTTTCGTAAAGAAGTCCCGCATCTCTTATGGCTTTCATATAGAAGTCCCGCATCTCTTATGGCTTTCGTATAGAAGTCCCACATCTCTTATGGCTTTCGTATAGAAGTCATGCATCTCTTATGGCTTTCGTATAGAAGTCCCGCATCTCTTATGGCAATTGAATTGTTCATGGCTAAGTCCAGAATCCATAGTAGTAAATGACAGCCTGATACCGTCCCCCACAGAGTACCTCACAGCCTCTCAGCTTGATGCAAGACAGTCGATTTGCTATTTCAATGACAGCTTTGCAGTGTGGATCGACACATGGGGGCGTTTGATGTGTCCACACGTGTGCCTGCATGTGTGTGACAGAGACGGAGAAAGGAAGCTAGGGTGTGTGTGTGGGTCAGCGTGTGTGTGTGTGAGCTTGTGTGCGCGGATCAAGGCAGCATGGCCTCAAACATTCCCTCCTGAACTCTGAGTTATTTCTTCAACCTATTTGGTCGTCGTCACACCCCCCCCCCCTTCCCGCTCATTCAACTTCCATGGTCATCTCTCTCCAACGCAGCCACTCCCACACACATATCAAACAGTACAATCTGACCAGAGAAAAATGACGGAAATTGTTTGGCATTGAAATAATAATTGCCTTCCGTCCTTTGAAATGCAGGATAGGGCAAGGAGAGAGTTGTAGAGGGAGAGGGAAAGAGGGAGAGAGGGGGATAGAGAGGGACCGAAAGAGGATGGAGAGAGAGAAGAGAGGAAGAGAAAAACGAATATAAAAATGTATTTTTATACTGAAAAAACGATCAAGATTAGACGCTTGCGTTTCTCCTGCTCTCTCTCTCTCTCTCTCTTTCTCCCTCTTTCTCTCTCTCTGTCTCTCTCTCTTTCTCTCCCTCTCTCTCTCTCTCTCTCTCTCTCCCCTCTCTTTCTCCCTCTCTCTCTTTCTTCTATTAAGTCCTCTTTCTCTGTGTTTTGTTATTCTGTGATCCAACCTCCACCTTTGATCGGGCTGCTTTGAAAAGAATGAACAGAATGCTGCTTCTCAGATAGTCAGATGCGGCAATCATCCTTGCTGTGGAGTTTAAGGAAGGACTATAGTTAGAGCTACACACACACACACAAACACACCTGCACGCTTGCATACGTACATCCCTGTTCCAATACATAAACCATCTGCCGTCACAAGGCGGTACGGAAGGAAGGGAGCTGGAGTCAAGAGTGTGTGTGTGTCAGAGTGTGTAGTGTGTGTCAGAGTGTGTTGTGTGTTCCAGTGTGTGTGTGTGTGTGTGTTCGGGTGTACAGCACATGCAGACAAGGTCAGACAATCGGTGGGGTTGATGGGTCTGGGGAATGAGAGAGCATTAGTCTCACCACTCTGGGTCAACTGTGTCTGCGTGTCGGTGGGTGTGTTCCTTGTGTGTGTGTGTGTGTGAACGGAGAGTCTATTTCTGTAGTTCCAGGGAGAATAAGGCCCAGTAGACAGCCAGTCCAAGTGAGACAAATGGGACAGGAAAGATGCAACAACTGCATGGTTGTGTGTGTGTGTGAATATATGCAAACAGTAGGGGTGATATCATGCAATCAAGGGACGGCAGACGTGTTTCCTCTAAGCTGTGTGTGCAGGCCCCAAAGCTCCTTCCAGAACTTCTCTAAACTCGCCCGGACAGTTTCCCGCATAGAAAAGATTGACGTCAGAGACGGAATTGCGTCAGGACCTTTTCCAATGCAACAAATCAATGGCAAATCAACAAAATGACAAAGCAAGAGCCAATCAGTATAATGTGTCGGTCCGGAACCCGACACAGGCATGGGAGCCACAGCCAATCAGAGAGGCAGCAGGGCTTTATGCTAATACGCCATTTGCTACCCGGCCACTGTGGCAACAGCTCATCCCAGGCACAGAACGGTGTGTTTACAGGCAATAGTAAAATCGCACACAAGTACCTCAAGAAGTGTTTGTTGAAGCCTCACAGTTACCCTGAATGTTTAATGCAAATCTGTAAAACAACAGGGAAGCGGTAGGCCTGCGTTGAACACCACATGAATGCTACTGCAGGATACATCATTTCAATTAAAAGCGACAGTATTTCTGTGTGAAAAGGCTATCGGGTTTGCTCCAATGTGCGTTTTCTGCACACTAATAAGTCTAAATTATGCTAAAATAGCCACAATAGACTATTTTCTACTGTCTGAAATCCTAACTTTAAGTGGGTACAGCCTCAGTGTTCACTGTAATTGTGTGCTAACAGTGGCAAAGAATTCTCTCAACCTTAAAGTTTGTGCTCAGGAGACCAGACACTTGCACATTAACACAAAGCATGAGCGGGATCTTGAGAAGACCATATGGATGCTCTTACTCCATGTTTGCTTCACATGTCTGACCCCTTTCAACCCCATCCCCTCACACTTGGTCAATCCAACCTTCCCTCTCTAACTATATATCCAACGCTTCCCCTCTATCTATCCAATGCTTCCTCTCTATCTATCCAACGCTTCCTCTCTATCTATCCAACGCTTCCCCTCTATCTATCCAACGCTTCCTCTATCTATCCAACACTTCCTCTCTAACTATCCAACGCTTCCTCTATCTATCCAACACTTCCTCTCTATCTATCCAACGCTTCCTCTCTATCTATCCAACGCTTCCTCTCTATCTAACAAACGCTTCCTCTCTATCAATCCAACGCTTCCTCTATCTATCCAACGCTTCCTCTCTATCTATCCAACGCTTCCCCTCTATCTATCCAACGCTTCCTCTCTATCTATCCAACGCTTCCTCTATCTATCCAACGCTTCCTCTATCTATCCAACACTTCCTCTCTATATATCCAACACCTTCTCTCTATCTATCCAACGCTTCCTCTCTATCTATCCAACGCTTCCCCTCTATCTATCCAACGCTTCCTCTATCTATCAAATGCTTCCTCTCTATCTATCCAACGCTTCTTCTATCTATCCAATGCTTCCTTTATCTATCCAATGCTTCCTCTCTATCTATCCAACGCTTCCTCTCTATCTATCCAATGCTTCCTTTATCTATCCGACTCTTCCTCCCTATCTATCCAACGCTTCCTCTATCTATCAAATGCTTCCTCTCTATCTATCCAACGCTTCTTCTATCTATCCAATGCTTCCTTTATCTATCCAACACTTCCTCTATATATACCCAACACATTCTCTGTATCTATCCAACGCTTCCTCTCTATATATCCAACGCTTCCTCTCTATCTATCCAATGCTTCCTCTATCTATCCGACTCTTCCTCCCTATCTATCCAACACATCCTCTCTATCTATCCAACACTTCCTCTATCTATCCAACTCTTCCTCCCTATCTATTCAACGCTTCCTCTATCTATCCAACAGTTCCTCTCTATCTATCCAACGCTTCCTCTCTCTCTATATATATAAATATATTGATATTTCTAAATCTCTCTATATCACTATCAGATTCATTGGGGTTTGTGTTCAATGGTCTCCTCATCAGATTCAGAGTGGATAAAGATCAAAAGGCTATAGGTTTGTGTGTGTGTCAAAAAAATCCTAACTAACCGTCTGCCAAGCGGACTGAAGTCTTCAACATATTCATCACAGGTCAGGAAATCTCTACGCTTTCACTGCAAGCAATATGTGAATTGGGGCAGAGAGACAGATAGGGAAAGACACAGAGGATGAGAGAGACAGATAGATAGAGAGGGAAAGACACAGAGGATGAGAGAGAGACAGATAGATAGAGAGGGAAAGACACAGAGGATGAGAGAGACAGATAGATAGAGAGGGAAAGACACAGAGGATGAGAGAGACAGATAGATAGAGAGGGAAAGACACAGAGGATGAGAGAGACAGATAGATAGAGAGGGAAAGACACAGAGGATGAGAGAGACAGATAAATAAACAGAGTGAAAGACACAGAGGATGAGAGAGACAGATAGATAGAGAGGGAAAGACACAGAGGATGAGAGAGAGACAGATAGATAGACAGAGGGAAAGACACAGAGGATGAGAGAGACAGATAGATAGACAGAGGGAAAGCAGAAGAGAGGAATCAGGGAATTAACAAACAATCCATTGATCAACCAGTTCCTAAAGAGCAGCATTTTAAAGTGATCAAATTTAATTAGGAGCCTCTGTGTTTTCCTGTGTGTATCAGACCAATCAATCCCCCAGCTTAAGTGAACTAAATGACATCAAAGCCCACTTTCTTCCTACATCAGGAAGTCTAAAGGGGACGGGCGGGTGAGGGGGTGGGGATGGAGGACAGGTGGGGTAAGGGTGGGGTAAGGATGGGGGAGGACATGGAGGGGGTTGGGAAGGGATGATGAGGGGAGAGGATGGTGCGATCAGGGGAATGCAGAAGAAATGCTTCTACTGCAGCTTTGCTTCACACGTCATGTCTGAGCATCTCTGTGTCTCTCTCTGGAGGAGCAAGGAGGAGGAAGAGGAAGAGGGGAAGGAAATGGGGAGGAAGAGAGGAATAAAAAGGAAGAGAAGAGAAGTGCTGGTTTGTTAAAACAATCTCCATGGGATCCAGTGTTCGGTCAGAACCGCTACAGCTCAGAGAACACTTAAACCGAAACATAATATGAATATTCCCAGCTTTGGGACGGTCATAGAGGAGTGAGAGAAACCAGTAGAGATCAGAAGAGAGTAAACGAGGCTAAACGGAAAGAACAGACAGAATATGTGTATTCAAGGAAGGGTGGAAGGAGGTTTCACATCATTAAGAAAGACACGAAAGCTAAAGGAATTCAAAGCGGATTTGCATGAACTTGCTCTCTTAATATCCCAATAACTCTGCCTTTGTGTTAAACTTTTCATTGTGCCAGTCGGGCAAATATCAGAAAATACTTCTTATTTTTAGCAGTGGCCTGGGAGAAGTGTTGGGATTTAATGCCCTGTTCTTCGACAACGAGACACATGTTTCTGTCAATCCAAAAAGTCCTAGGTCATTGTCCTTTATGTACTCTTGTAATAAGAGAGTTCTGTTTGTTTGACCGGCCTGACAGAGATGGAACATGAACATTTTGTACATGCTCGAGAAAGTCAGATTCTACATTGCGTGAAGCTGGTAGAGCTAAAAATGAGGGAAATGCACAGAAAATGACAGTGTTGTTTCTTCTGCCTTCTCGGCTTCTTCGATGTTTGGCATTTTTATGAAGGATTCCAACTGCAGAAGCTCTTTACAAACAGATTGTTTAATCCTCTTGAACCTATAATGAAATGCTCTTGGGCAGATCTGAATGTCCTTCATTTCAGTCCTTTATAGATCTCCAGATAAAAAGGTGGACCTTCAGTCTACATTTTCAATACCAATATAAAACACCCAGCTAGCTCTACAGAGGTGATTGCAGAAAAGTTGAATCTTTGTTAAATTCTTCACTGTATGTAAGAGAAGCTGAGATAAAAAAATAATATAATTCATGTTTATTTATTATTTTGTAAAGACGTTTATCCTTCATAATCATGTATATTATATTATAATTATAATATTCTCAAATTGAGATTGCTAATATAGTGTGATGGTCCGATAAGCTAAGGATCTCAATGGATTCCGATCAACGAATTTGGAACAAAGCAAAACTACGTACATCGTGAATACTACTCGGCAAACACACATACACATACAGCTGTCATTATTTCATCAAAACAAACTAAACTACTGCCTGAAAGGGCCCGACACTCATCCTTACAGAATGGGCATGACACTCATCCCTAGCAAAAGGGCACAACAATCATCCCTAGAGAAAGGGCTTGACACTCATCCCCAGAGAAAGGGCTTGACACTCATCCCCAGAGAAAGGGCTTGACACTCATCCCCAGAGAAAGGGCTTGACACTCATCCCCAGAGAAAGGGCATGACACTCATCCCCAGAGAAAGGGCATGACACTCATCCCCAGAGAAAGGGCATGACACTCATCCCCAGAGAAAGGGCATGACAATCATCCCCAGAGAAAGGGCATGACACTCATCCCTAGTGAAAGAGCACAACATTCATTCCTAGTGAAGGGGCACAGCTCTCATCACAAGTGCCCTTTGTAAGGAGTAGGGTGACACTTTAAAAATAAATGCTTGAACTCATGTGTTGGCTATTTATTCCTTAATGGATAGGCTGGACCACATAAGGGCGGGTCATTCAGTACAAGAAAACGCCAATTAATGGCCGATACAGGCCGATATCTTCCCACCCTCTGCGGAGTCACCCCAACCTAAAAACATCCGGTTTCAGGGACACACCCAACTTCAACCCAGCCTCTGATTCCTCCTAAAGCGAGAATGTGGGAACTCCACTCAGGGGTTTTTGTCGCTTTTGTTTTGCACCCACTCTGTTGGGCTCCATACCAACCCAAAGGCTATTGTTGGACTGTCGGGAATTCTGAAATATTCATTAGGTGACATCAGCAGAGGAAACACCAGACACACCGACTCAATACATTCTCCATCTTTGCCTCTCTCCACGCTTCTTTCTATCTCTCCTCCCTATCTTTCCCGCTCTCTTCTCTCTCAATTTTTCCCTCACTCATCTCTCTCTCTCTTTCCTCTCTCCCCATATTTTCCTCTTCTCTCTTAGTCTCTGTCTCTCTTTGTTTGTCTTTCTTTGATTATTTACTATGCCTTTTGTTTTATGAAAAGCCAATTTCCAGTGTGTGTGTGTGGTTGTTTGCGTGTGTTTCTGTGCATGTGTGTTTCTCTCAGGGAGTTAAAAAAACAAAAAACAAACCACCCTGCCACCAACACACACACACACACACCACCCAGGACACTTGGATGACATTCACGAAACAGAATCGATACTCTCGTCTTTGACAAGGAAGCTCCTTAACGACCAGATGAGAAAAGCATGACTCACTGTCTATTCATTAGGACCCGCACACAACCTGGAATGATTTCCAGATAACCTAAGAGGTTAGGCCTAACTGTCAGTAGAATTGGGCCTAACCTTTACTTTTTGGTTTTGCCATTACGGGTTCGGGTTAGGCTACTGAGGTCATAATACGGTTAGGGTCAGCGTCAGGTTAATGGAACAAGGATTTAGTGAACGCGCGCGTGTGTGTGTATGTGTGTGTGTCTGACACCAGTATCCAGGTTGCGAGGTTGATCCTGAAGCAGCAAGCCAACTGACACTGGCTGGGTCCTTATGTTGCTACAAGGGTTTTGGCAGCACACACCTGTCTCCTCCCAGCATCCCAAGCACGTACCCAGGGCAGCGGCAGACATGTGCCTCCGCTAAACTGCACCGGGCTGACTAGCCACGCGGCTACTCCCGTCACACGCTGTGGTAAAACGGTGCCGGACGGTGTCCACCCAGCGGGGAGCAGACAGGGAGACAGGGAGAGAGGGGCGAAGAGAGGACGGAGGAGAGAGGAGAGAGGCAGGGAGAAAAGAGAGAGAGAGAAAAGAGGGAGGGAGCAAGAGAGAAAAACGGAGAGGGAAAGAGAGAGACAGATAGAGCTGGAGAGCAGAGAATTGGAGGATGAACTACAATATCCCACCACAGCTGTTTAGACTGGCAGAGACCCCAGGCAACTCTAAACACACACACACACACACACTGAACACACAAACACACTACAGCCCTCTGCTCAGTCGAAGACAGTATAAATCTACTTCCTGTACTTAGGCCAACAAATCTGTCCGCTCATGGATAGTTATTGTCTGTCAATAAGCCGCAAAAGAGAGAGGAGGAGTAAACAAATAAGTGTGTGTGTGTGGTTGTTCTGGCTCCCGTGAACTTCCGCGTCTTAGTGGAGGACTAGATGATGATCTCTGTTAATTCCTGTGATCATAACAAGCCTAGGCAGTTCTCCCACAGACAAAAGAAACACTGACAGCACTGTACAATCCCAGCAATTCTCAACAGGCATTTCCGGGGCCAACTATGACAGAACTATGAGCTATAGGGACCCCTCAAGAGGAGCTCAGCCGGCTGCGTGTGCCTGGATGTGTGCCTGTGCCGTATGTGTCCGGACCAGTGACATCACCGCGCGTTTACACCCCTATCAGTAGCCGTCCGCTCAGAGGCCCTCGCGTCTCCGGCTCTCCCCCGGGGCTAGACAGAGAGGACAGTGGGTAATGAGGGTGTAAACATACCGAGCACACACAGACACACACTCACAGAGACACGCAAACAATCACACCTGGGCTCACACACACACAGATCCTGCATGTTTGGATCTCATCTCAAGGTGACCTTTTCCGTTTTCTTCGGGTCAGTAGTGAGGTTTACACAGGACCAGTGGGTTTGTTTTGCCAGCGTGTTTGTGTGTTTGTTTTTGTCTGTGTGTGTGTGTGTGTGGGTTTGTTTTCTGTGAAAATACATGTATCTTTCTGAGTCAGGGATTTTTTTTTAAACCTACCTCAACTGAGCCAACCCCACCAGAACCAACCCCACCAGAACCAACCCCACCTTAACCAACCAACCTGAACCAACCCACCAGAACCAACCCACCAGAACCAACCCACCAGAACCAACCCCACCTGAACCAACCCACCAGAACCAACCCCACCCAGGGAAATGTCCAATTGGAGACACGTTGCCGGCCACATCTGGATAAACACCACCTCTCAACGCGACCGGGGTGTCTCAGGGTGTGGAACTTAGAGACAGGCGGGGTAGCTGCCCACGTTGCCACTCAGCACTTCATTTAGTAAGACGGCGCCCGGATCGATGCGCCAGATGCACACACACCACGCCGTCGGGTGACAACATAATCTCATCATCAGGAGTTTGGCTTAGGCCGTCAAGAAACATGAGCTACTGCGCAGATCATCTAAGACGACACGAGGAGAGAGGAGAGGAGGAAACCGGAGGAGAGATGGGGGAAGGGGGGGTGAGGAAGAAGGAGTGTGAGGAGAAGGAGAACTGTGGTATTTTCCTTATCTACGTTTCCCAAGTTTTCCTTCAGCAGAAACATAAATAAGGGATCAAACGGCTCCTCCACATGTTGCTGTGTGTGCAGAAAACAGCCAAGGAGAACATCACCAGGATAACCTCCCCCTACAACCCTACAAACTGACAACGGAAAACAGAACGTAGAAAACACTCACCAACAACTGTCAGTCAACTCTCCCAAGACACGGAGACAGACACAGTGTGTGAGTGAAAGTGAACTCTAGCTCACACACACATGCGCCGCACGAAAGCATAGTTATTCGGTTTCAAACAGTGATATTCCAGATAACAGAGAAGTGGTTTCCTAAAGGAACAAACACGGGGGGGGGGTTGGGAAGGGCTGTGGAAGCTATATTTTACTTCTATATAAACATGTTTTGGCCATGATAAAAACAACTTCAAAAACTGACGAGAAAGGGAAGAGGTAATATTTCGATGACACATTAATGTACACAGGTTAATTTCTGTTAATGTTTACAGGGTTATCTACGTTAATGCTCACAGGGTGGTCTATGTCAATGTTTACTGGGGTTCACTGTCTGACTGACTGACTGACTGACTGATCTTGCTGGTCTACACCTTTACCTGGCCACACAATGGCGTCCGCAACACCTCCACCTGGCAACACAGAGGCGTCCGCAACACCTCCACCTGGCAACACAGTGGCGTCCGCAACACCTCCACCTGGCAACACAGTGGCGTCCGCAACACCTCCACCTGGCCACACAATGGCGTCTGCAACACCTCCACCTGGCAACACAGTGGCGTCCACAACACCTCCACCTGTCACTCTTAAACATCTTTATCCTGCGGACCACCAGGAAACCGATATGAAGGAAGAAACTTCAGCCCTCGGGGAGCTTTAGAAGAGGCCTCAGAGGGAGTTGTCACGCTCCACACACACACACACACACACACACACAGAAACACACTCTCCGGTGTATCAGAAGGGCCCCTGCGGGAGACCCCATGTAATGTTGATCTTAGAAAGCCTAAGACGCTTCAGAACACAGCTGGTGATTCCTACCCTGGCAAAGTCTGACTGGGATCTCTCTCCCGCTCTCTCTCTCTCCAGGAGAACGCCAGCGACAGAGGGGACCAAGACTATCTGTTTCATGTCCGGGCATGAATATGTTGCCTGGGTCCAGATGCAGTGAGCCGGGGGGTTAAGCAGGTCAGTCCGAGCGGGGCGGGGCGATCGGCAGGGCTCCTCTTTATCCGTGCTGCTGTTCAAGGTAATAGGATCCGGGGGGGGTTTCTGGGGTGTTTCTGGGCTCGAAAGGGGTGCGTTAAGAAACACAGGGAGGACGTGTCGACAGAGGGTGGTGATCACTCGGGGTACAGCCCGTAGCTTCCCGTAGCCCGTAGCTTCCAGAAATGTTTGGTGTGACAGTGTGCTCACAGCTAAGTTCTGGATTCCAGACTAGTCTTGCATGACTTAGCTCTTATAGGACCAGCACTTCTGAGAAAGCGAGAAAACACACACCTCAAGTTTGATTCTGAGGACCATCTGAGGAGTAGGCGTTTGTTTTCCCAGAAAAATATTTGCCGTTAACAAGGTTGGGAGCAGTAATCACCACAAATTGAAACGCCACCGTCAACAACTACACAATCAACAACACCATCAACAATAACACAGTAATCAACAACACCATAAACAACAACATCAACACCATCAACAAGTACACCATCGCATTCCAACGCCACCACATTGAAGCAGTTGACCAGTAAACAACGAGAGTCTTCGCCACGTCTCCACAGGGACTTCCGCCAAACAGCCCCCAAATGGATCACGACTAATGGACTGCACTAAACTTTCAACAGTTTTAAATTAACACCCATTGTAGGTTCAGAAGCAGAGGTGTGTTTAAAATAATTCAAATAGGGCACCATGGAACTGTGATTGGTGCTGGGGAAATCAATCTTAGCTATCTGAATGTTATTTTACTTGGCACGGATATATGAGTCACATGAAGGGACTTGGACTCATTTTATGCTGCTCTGTTTCACTACCAAGAAATTGTCTGCGACTTTGTTAAATTGCATCGAAAGAGATAGAAATCCATCCTATTTCACGCAACTGATTGTGTGTAATGTCCAATCTGGGAGTATAAAAATTGTTTACATGAATCCAACCGGATCTCTGACCCAGTTGTCATGACAACAAAACTGTCAGACCTGCTGGACAGAGACTGTATGGCTGGGCCTGGGTTATGAACATATCCAGTTATGGTATGTGAACATGGCTAGTCCTGGGTTATGAACATATCCAGTTATGGTATGTGAACATGGCTGGTCCTGGGTTATGAACATATCCAGTTATGGTATGTGAACATGGCTGGTCCTGGGTTATGAACATATCCAGTTATGGTATGTGAACATGGCTAGGCCTGGGTTATGAAAATATCCAGTTATGGTATGTGAACATGGCTAGTCCAGGGTTATGAACATATCCAGTTATGGTATGTGAACATGGCTGGTCCTGGGTTATGAACATATCCAGTTATGGTATGTGAACATGGCTAGTCCAGGGTTATGAACATATCCAGTTATGGTATGTGAACATGGCTAGTCCAGGGTTATGAACATGGCAAATCATGAGTAACGAAATTGTATAGTGATGGGTTATGAACATGTCGAGTGATGGTTTATGAACATGTCTAGTCATGGGGTTATAAACATGTCTTATCTTGTGTTATGAACATTGCTATTCATGGGTTAGGAACACGTCTCATCATGGGTTATGAACATGGCCAGTCTTGGATTATGAACATTGCTAGTCTTGGGATATGAACATGTCTCGTCATGGGTTATGAACATTGCTATTCATGGGTTTGAACATTGCTAGTCATGGGATATGAACATGTCTCGTCATGGGTTATGAACATTGCTATTAATGGGTTTGAACATTGCTAGTCATGGGATATGAACATGTCTCGTCATGGGTTATGAACATTGCTATTCATGGGTTTGAACATTGCT
>JACXGK010007631.1:0-24716 GCA_016801125.1 Novumbra hubbsi
AGCCCTGCCTGAGCCCTGGGATAGACTACATCACTGGGGTATGCTTAGCCCTACCTGAGCCCTGGGATAGACTACATCACTGGGGTATGCTAAGCCCTGCCTGAGCCCTGAGAAGAACCAGATTCTGGAGTTGAAACACTGCATCCGTTGACAATCTGCGTGTCTTTCTAGTAGGGCGAATGAGTATTCATGTACTGTGACTGAATTTGATTAAAGCATTATTCCTAAACATAGAATAATTAGGCAATATGAACTATATTTTAACCATATTGTGTGTTTATTGGACATACGGAGAGGTTTGGTACGTGGTTAAAATAAGGTCCAGAAATGGTGTTTGTGTGCGCATTTTTGTTGCATCAAGCAGTTGTAAACACAGTGGCTCAAGGCTAGGCGTAAACAGGCCCAATCCCTGAAGTGTGATTTGACCCCCAGACACTAGCCTAAGATAAACTGCTGTGCAAAAAGCACAATGTATCTCTTAATTTGTTTTGAAAATATATTTATTATTCATAAACTCAGATTTTAATTAGAACCCATGATGATAAAATATATAACAAGAGGCCTTATTAAACATTAGACTCACAACTCACCCATGAAGAATTAAAAGCAATTTTACAAAATCAGAGTCTGCTGCTTTCACTTTACTTTTTTTATTCCACTTTACCTAATGTAGTTTAAAAAAACACCTGACCAAAGACAATGTACCAGTAGCAATGGTTGACTGTCCCTGGGCTAAGAGCTACTGACAGGGTATCCTGGGATATAATAAGGACATTTAGAACCAGTGTAAGCACATGGTACAAAAGCCCTGTTAAAACCGTAAGCTACTATTTAATATGGGAAAAAGAAGATCACTCAACAGGTATGTAGTTTTGTTAGCCTTTCACATTTCTGCCTTCAAAAATAGACAGGTGGAAAAGCTCAAAATATTGCACATCAACAGAAGCCAATGAATCTTCTTGATTGGGCTTCTCTACCTCTATCTTCACTGGATCACTCTCTGTCTGTCTTATTGTCTGACTGTCTGTCTGACTGTCTGACAGTTTGCCCAGTCCACAGAGCTACAGTACAGGATCTGACTCAACAGACCACTTTGACATCGTGGAAAATGTAAAAGCAAATTGTTGCCGAATTCATGTCAAAGTCTTTTATTGTCAAATACAAAAACTAACAGTGTCATTCTGTGCAATGATATTGATATGACATGGCACGTGTCTTCTAAGCAGTAGTATAAGTCAAAAGTAGTAGTATAACAAAAAAATATAATGCAAAAAATATATATACAATAGAAATGTAAACTAACAAAATATATACATAACAATATAACCTAGCAGCAAGTGCAAAAATGGGTAATATGAAAGAAGTCTTTAAATGGTATAAAAATAAGTGTAATAGTGCCTTTGCATGTTTGATTTAAGAAAGGATGTTTCCCTTTTCGGAATTACATTGAAATCTAGAGTAGTGAAGATCCATGGAGCACAACAGACACAAAATCCATACGTTCTTCTAGTCACATGCCTGATTATACTTTGTCCTTCTATACTGAAAGCCCAAGGATAAACAAACCTGTTCAAAGCTGTAGTAGAGCATCAGCAGGATGTGTCTCATTTCAGTTGAATACCAAATTCATCCTTACAAGCACCATTTTGTAATGACCCAAACTTACAGCAAGCTCCCCCCCCCCCCTGTATGTGGGTTCCTTTTTTAATTCCCTCATGCTGGTTTAGTAGCAGTTTCCGTGATTTCCATTCTAAAAAATCTGTCAGTTGCGAGGATCAAAAATAGAATAATATTTTAAATGGACAAAGAAGCACAAAGTAGTGGAAGAAGGAAAGAAATCTGTGTAGTGGATGAGTGAGTAGGGTGGAAGGGGAAAGTGGAAAGGAGACAAAGACTTTGTCTCACCTGTAAGGAGGGTGCAGCGAGTGAAAAGGAAAACAGCATTAGTAAAATAAATATGTTAATCAAATTGTATTTGTATATATTCTAATGTATTCTATATCTTTTCCAAGAAAATAATCACTTACTGCCCAGATAAATAGCTTTAAACAATCTTCCCAGCTGGATTTTGACTGGAATTTCACTCTGGAGATTGAATATTTATTTTCATTGCGTCGGTTTCTTACCAATATTTTCCAAGGTAAACAGCATGTCGCCAAGAAACAATTCACTGTGATTGTTGTTGATTGTTTTGAAATTGTACATCATACACAATTACATTTAAAAAACAAATCAATTAAATAAATACATTGGCCATGGGTCTGAAAACGTTTGTTTACATCAAAATGTATATATATTTATGGTAAAAAAAAGAAAATAAATGCCAGATAGACTGCCTACCTCTTGCCCATGAACAATACCCCCTTCTATGACTTCCATGCATTCAAGCTGAAATGGGATACTAGTCAGAAATGTGGTGAAGTACTAGTCAGAAATGGGATACTAGTCTAAAATGGGATACTAGTCAGAAATGGGATACTAGCCAGAAATGGGATAATAGTCAGAAATGGGATGAAGTACAAGTCAGAAATGTGATGAAATACTAGTCAGAAATGGGATGAAATACTAGTCAGATATTGGATGAAATACTAGTCAGAAATGGATTTTAACTCATGTGGCATAGTCACTTTACGTGTCTGAGGACAGATTCCATATGGTGTCATTTGCAATATATATTACGATATATATATATATATTACAAATATTACATTTGGAATTCATATTCAAAAGTAATTAATGCTTCTCAATCAAAAGGTGGTCTGCTTTAGTCATATAATATTACATGTAGCAATAAGGGTTTTGAGCACCAATGCAATGGTCAACATTTATGAAGCCAGTCATATCTACCTATAGCCAGGGGTTAAATTGGGGTGAAATGGACATAAGTGGTGTTCCGGCACATGTCAGAAGAGGGAAAAGAAAAACCTGTAAAAACATAATAATAGAACATGATTTGAAGCCCCATATGTTGCTTAGTTTTACTTGCAGCCTGAACCGTATTTGCAGACGCTGTCAATGTAAGAGCCAGTCATCTTTCAGCTATGTGAGAGGGCACCCTAGTCATTGCACATAGTAGTGGAGAGAGCTTGGTGTGAAACGCCCAATGAACACAGGAGGCGGAACTCACAAATTGAATATCTGCTCATTTAATTTTAGCTGTGCTAGCGAAGTAAGTTTACTGAGATGTCACAAAATTGTACCTTCCCCTGAAACTGGTTGACAACAACTCCCTGAAATTGCTTGTTGATGTACT
Source organism: Novumbra hubbsi (assembly GCA_016801125.1). Classification (NCBI taxonomy): domain Eukaryota; kingdom Metazoa; phylum Chordata; class Actinopteri; order Esociformes; family Umbridae; genus Novumbra; species Novumbra hubbsi. The sequence continues at coordinate 3,254 of JACXGK010007631.1, forward strand.
TAGAGACATAAAATAATGGCTAGCTAAAACATTTCACCAATTAAATAACATTGAAGATGTTGTATTTGCCCCCACATACTCCACCATAATGTCATTGTTATTGACTTAGGACCTCAATCTATTTACATTGCTATGCAATTTTTTTTTACATATTCATTTTTAGTTAATTTTATAAAAACATGGTTTACTCCTTTCCCTCAGCAAATCATGTGAAATAGGATTACAGTAAAAGGCACACAGATACAGCACAACAGGATGGACATAAAAAGCATACAGTACTTCTGCAGTCTTATACTGTCATGGATCAAAGTCCACCATTAGTCCTAAAGATGTTATTGTAAAGACCAGATCATAGAGATGTCCAAAAAGCACAAATCTATGTATTGAACTTTCCTTGACCTAGAAGCCCTGTAATAAACACAGGGTTTTGCTTCAGCGAGGCTTAATTTATTGCCAGTTTCCAACTAACCACCAAGTGTGCTCTTATTAACTTAAGTGATTAAAAACCGAAAGAGACCCACTTTTTGACTGATGCTGAGTAAATGCCATGAATAAATGAATATTGATTGAAACTCGGATCTGCTTGTACCACTTTACCACTGGCCAATAGAGAATTTGACAGCACTTCTTTCCTCCGTGGTGTCGATTCATATTATTCAAAAGGTGAAAAATTGGCTGCCTGGATTTGTCCATTTACATTTAATTTTTGTTTAATGCATTTCAACTCTCCCCGAGACACCTTCAAGGACCACTGACGTCACGTGAAGGATGCCTCTGACGGACTCACATTGACGTTGATGATTTTTGACACAGATCTGCTGACGTGTGAAGGGATGTGACACACTTGTAAGTACAGAGTTGAGTCAAAGCGAAAGTGGGTGGATTGCTAGGCCAAGATGTGATCTAAACATTAAGAAAAAGGTTACGCAAATGTTGCAGTGCATTGTCTGCCCCCCAGCGTGTTTAATAGATATCTGTGGCTTCAGATGGACACACTGTAGGCCTCGGGCAAGGGGAGCCCTTGCCTGAACCCGACTCATCATGCAAATGTGCATCACAGCTTCCTTGCAGGTTTTGGGGCCAAGTGAATGTGTTCAAAAATACATTGAGTCTAGAAACAGAAACTCTATTGCGGTATTGTTGAGGATTGCGATCCAAGAACGTAAAGGGTTAACGTGGCATTGTTCATGTGACGGAATTCAACTTGAGACACTAAAACTCCAATCAGGACGGACAGAAATGCTGACTGAAACAAAGGAGAAATGTATGGCAGTGTAACGCGTTCGCGGGAACCTCCCGCATCACTGTAGCGTTTGGCCTCTCTGGCGTGCCGGCACTCCCGTTTGGGCAAGATCCCAAGGGGACACGAAGGGAGCACCCTCGCACCTGGATCCTGTTCGTTCGTTATGTGTGGTATTTAAGTGTGGGATTCGTGAGGTGTCTTTGTTGGCGATTGTTTTCTGTGTAGTGAGAGTACAGACGAACCTAACGTTTGTCGTTACCTGTACGGTGCGCCCTTGATTTGTTTCTACACCTTTGGAGAAGTAAAGAAGGTTTTTCGTTATTACCTACCTCTGTGTCGGTTTCCGACCACTCCGAGCGCCCCAGCCGTTACAGGCAGGTAACTTGAAATGTACAATTGTCAGTACTGTTTTACTCTTGGGTTTGAAATTAAGTTGTTTTAGAGAACAATACGTGACAATAAAATGATTCGTTCTCCGAAGATAACTTTCTCAATTCATGTGACACAGTGACCTCCGTATTGGCACAGTGACCATCTTTTTTTGTAGGCTTAAAGTTGGATTTGAAATAAAATGATTTGTTAAAACAATTAACCCGGATCCGGAACTCTCTCCCGAATGGTTGGTGTTGGGCATGAATAGCATCCACTGGAACTGGCTCATTGGTTTTCATAATTGATTAATTACTGGTTGTACAGAATCATAATTTGTCCGTAAAACTAACAAGCAAGTGCCGCACAACTGAGTTGGGCGTAGCTTCATGTGACAGCAAGACAATTACTAGGAGTCATACTGCCAACGACAACTTTTCTTAGGACAAAAAAAAAAAATCACAGGCCAAGAATCGTTCTTGGCAATGCCTTAATCTTGCTGAACATGATTTGGAGGAGAGCCTGACCAATAAATAATTGTCACTGTCCGAATACTTCGAGGGCAATGTAGGGGATGTGATTCCTCTTAGAATTCGTCACACTATAAGCCACTTCTAAAGTCTCCAATGCTCAAAATATACAATAGATTTATTTCGGTATGCGTGGATGGAGTTAAGTGGTACATCCTTCACATCCATTTAATTCAGTGACACCATTAAATTAATTGTAGGAGCAAAGCCTACAAAATCACCCTGAGATAAACTGATCTTAACTCCAAATTAATTATTCAGGGACAAGCAAGACGTTCATGTGACTAATGAGAACAAAGGTAAGGTCTGTCAAGGTCAGCGCGCCTGCTTATGTAGGTTCATCATAAGTTGCACCCCACATTCTAAGAGAAAATGAAGTAGCAACAGCATAAGAAAAGACTATCTTACAACCCAGATTTTTTTTTAATTAATTGAACATTTCTTTAAACAGTTAAAAATTTTATTAGATCAAAGTAAAAGGAAAACAAACACCTTGATTTGAGGCACCGAAGTTATTTAAAGCAATTCCAGTTCACCGTGAAAACGTCTTGCATAACTTTTAGGTACCAATGTTTCTAAGTTAAGTTTACTCTGCAAAGGCATTCCATAATGGTAGTCAAAATCAGTTTTACCTAGCTCAGAAATACAGAATTATATGTGAGTATCTCTTGTGAGAGTGTTTGATAACAGCTGTTTTTCAATTAATTTTGCGGGTGAATAGTTTGGAAATGTTTTGCAACAGAGTCCTATGTACAAACATTAAGAAGTGTTAGGCCCTTCTGGAAGTCATGTGGTCCCAGCCAATCGAAGTTAATATGAAAATTATGAGTATGAAAGTTGGCCCCGGGTAATGAAGTGCAGAGCTGCTTGATGGTATCAATAGCTCCAGAGGTTTCAATACAAAGGGGAAAGGATGCACACCACTATATTTCAACACTGACATGTTATGCCTTTAATGGATCTAACATAAAACCCTAGAAAACTCCTTTGTCAACTGCATGACATTCAGATTTGACCACATCTATTGTAAAACCCTGTTTCCAAAAAGGTTGGGATGATCCAGATCCACCTCTGCCTTCACTGGGCACGAGGTCATTTAAGATGGACTGATGTGAAGTGTGCTGCATCTTCTGGATTAAAGATAAGTGGAACTATCCAGCGTGTTATAAATTGGACTGATGTGAAGTGTGGACTGACGTGAAGTGTGCTGCATCTTCTGGATTAAAAATGAGAGGAACCATCCAGCGAGTTATAAGTTCAAAGGTCAACATTCATGATGGTATGGGGGTGCATTAGTGCACATGCATGGGTGACTTGGATCTGTAAAGGCACCATGAATGCTGAACAATATTGACAGGTTTTGGAGCAACATATGCTGTCATCCAGACAACATCTTTTTCAGAGAGAAGGCCTTGGAATATTTATGCAAAAACTATGCCAAACCACATTCTGCCCCAATAACAACAGCATGGTTTCATAGTAAAAGAGGCCAGGTGCAAAACTGGCCTGTGCCTGCTGTCAAAACCTCGCAATATAGCATTTTCTTCATAGACCTAGTGCAGTATCAGATATGTGGGTCAATATTACAATATTACTCATCATTACTCATCAGCTTTTATTCAAACATGTCTCCAACGCTTTGATTTCAAGCGTACATTTCTGACAATACAGGGACCTTAACTATTTCATTCTTATTGACTCAATTGTCCTTGAGAGAGAAAGAAGGGGTTTGTATTACTTTATAAACACAAACAGATCTATTTACACAGATGCTGTCCAGCGTGGCGTCCTTTATTCTCAGCTGCAAATAGCAGGTTCTTTCCTAGTGACTACCTTTTCATCATCAGCCTGTGAATCTTTTAAAAAAAGAGGGAACTTGTGATTTTAAAGATCAATGGACCTCCTCCAAGCTTCAACACAGTCCTCTACACAGTGGCAGTCAGTCAAATGTTTGGTAGATCTGGAATGGAAATCATGCTACATAGACAATCTATACAAATTAATGGATTTTGGTTCTAGATTTAGCAGACTTATACTTTACAGAAATACACAAACAACATGTCTTCTTTGCAGCAGACTGTCCCCTACAAAGTGCTAACCAAGCAATTTTGCGTTGATAGCCCTTTAAGGGTTGTAATATGTGTCAATCAATGCAAAATAGCAACAGAGGAATACTTGATATGCAGCAGCTAAGCCAGGTGTGTTGTTACATAAGAGTAAAGAGAAACCCTACCTAGATTAGCCTACGACAAAACATTTCCATATCTGTATACAAATTGCAATTCTACTGCATTGAAAAATCATTTTGAAATTAGCGCAAAAGGAGCCTGTTATCTGAATTCTTCAGAAATGCAATGCGTGCCAGTTTATTGAAAATAAAACTTGAAACATTATTGTAAATAAGTATTTCATAATCCTTTTCAATCCTGACCAGCCTCCCAGTACCTGGGGCTGAGAAGCATCCCCATTGCATGAAGTTCCTTCGCCAATCCATACTTCACCATTAGGGATGGCATTTCCTAGATAAAGAGTGGTATTCAAAAGTGCCTGATGAATGGAATGCTGTAGAAATAGTTAGGTTGTCCCCTCTCTCTATACAAAAACTCTAAAGCTTCTTTTGAGGAGCCATTAGGTGCTGGGTCACCTCCCTGACCAAGGTCCTTCTTGCCCAGTTACTTAATTAGGCTGGACGTCCAACTCTAGGAAGAGTGTTTGGTGGATCCAAACCTTTTCAGTTTCATAATGAGGGAACCAATTTCACTTTAAATTTTAATAAAAAATGAAATACTTATTTTATAAGCCAGTATAAAATCAAATGAGTTCCACAAAAGGGTTTCTTGGACATCATGGCTTGGATTTTGCTCTGGCATTCTCTGTAATGTGTGATGTATGGGGCCTTATTTATTTATCAATCAATCAATTCATGAGACCTTATATAAACAGGTGTGCCTTTCAAAATACTTTCTAAATCGAGTTCATGAGTCATCTCAAAGATGATCAAAGAATACAGGATATGTCAGAGCTACATTTGCACAGGTTCTGAAAATTTATGCAAACCTGGCACGCAATTTCAAAAATGTATTTTTGCTTTGTCATTATGATGTATTGTGTGTAGATTTTCGTAAAAAAGTCTATAATACAATAAAATGTTAAGGGGTCTGAATTGTGGTCCCTTTTAAAGGGACCACAATGTAATTTGTGATCTCAATGATTGTTTTTCATCCAAAAGTTTTAACCTCCTGTCGTGAAACTATTTTATGTGTTGTACATTTTCCAGCCCTGCCAGTAACTGAACCTGGAAGTGAATGTTAGTAACACATCATTATCATTTACATGTAGCCAGGTTGTACACTATTAACCCAATCACTTGACAAGCCCATTACTACATTCCATGAATTCCTTAGCGTTGGCTCTTAGGAAACCAGTCCCTTAGCTCCCAATATCTATCTTTAATCGTATCCCACACTAAACCTTCAGAGATCAGATGCCCTTTGTTTCCTTTTCTGATTTCTGACACCTATGAATTATTACAGCGCTTTACCCTATTGTGTGCCGATGACTTGAGGTATCAGCAGGAGTGGTGAATAAATCACACTTCTTCCGTCTGTGAAGTGAATTCCAACCCCTTTCCGGCTTAATGAACACATCATCCACTCACTGTTATGGCCCTTAACCTTCACTAGCATCCAATTAGGCCAGGAGTTGGCTTGTCGAGAATAATGAACCCTGGCCCTCCAAGTTCTTAGGGCTCCCTTCAACTGTATCCTCTTTATTTATTCAGGAGGGCCCAGGTGGGTTCTCTGTACTCTCCAGATTCCAAGTATGCACTTCTTCCAGGACTGACATGAGGCTACTATTTGGAGTTTCATGTCAACTTGGGAAAGATGTGATATGAGCTTCATTGACAAGAGACCAAAATAGTTTTTAAGTGACTAATACAAACGTTTTTAATCAGAGCAGTTAGCAGTTTATTATTAGCAGTTTCAACCTGCACAGGCAAGCATGAAATCTATTTGGATTTAATTAGGGGGTTTTACCTGTCTGAGACTGTACAACTTCTAGTACAAAGACAGAGGCTGCAGGGCTTATTAACGACCTCTGCAGTTCGTTTTTTAGTGAATTCAACACAGATTCAAAGCATGTGTTTGTGTTTGTCAGTGGGGAACCAACTTCTCTATGTGTCTCTGCTGAAATGCCACAGTAGTTAGACTTCTGGCAAGAGAACTGTCCCCAAAATGGAATAAACTGCTTTTTTCCAGATTAAATATTATCTCTTACTGTATACAGACAATTTAGGTATTTGGAGAAACAGTTGTGAGTTTCTGTAATGTGAGCATATAAATTTAATTAAAACCATGAAATGAGACCATATATGTTGCTTAGGGCATGTTTCAGTGAATAAACCTGGGCTATTTTGTGTGGTCTAAGTTTTTTTTAATATATTACTTACAGCAGCATGTGCTAATTGTGTAACACCATTTCTAAGTGTTATACAAAGCCATTGAGAACTTGCATGTAAGATGTTTATAATGGTCTGAACGTTTTTTTACGTTAAATTAGAAGATACTGGAAATTTGAATAAAAATTTACTAATTCTGCTTCCAGTTTACAATAATGGTAACACTTTCCCTTAAGTTAAGATGCTCAAAAAACATCCCTGTGTGGAATGTAAAAGAAGAAATACAGAACCTATGCATGCCACTTCTTGCATGTGTAGTTTAGGAAGTTAGCATAGCTAGCTTTTTGGATAGCCCAAACAGGCTAGCAAAACCAAACTCTGGAAAAATTGTACAATTCGTAATCCATTACCTGCCAAATGATAGTTGTCAACAAAAATTTGAGATAAATATTGAAAAGAACATGGCCTATCTTCCCTAAACACAATTGCCCTGTGTTCGCTAGTTTTAAGTAGCATGAGGTACAAGTGGCTCTCAGTTACCTCCAATGGAGTTTCTCACTAAACAAAACACAGAATACAGATAAACCATATACCAAAATACTAACTGTTTTAAATATTTTATGTACCAAATAAAGACTTTGTCACCATAACGGTAATTTCAGAGGAATGACATTGTTCAATAACTTGATTATTTGAAACAAATAAACATTGTCGCAATAAGCAATTTGCCAGTACTATTTAGTTGTTTGTCAGTTAAAGCAACTTCTCTTGATTACCAACATATTTGTTTTTTTTTTATCTATTGGGACGGGATGTGTAATATGTTGTGTGTATATATCTACGCAATCTGTAAGGAAAACTACTCTTACCCCCAAAATCTGGATGACAGGATTATTTTGTGGATCTGCATCTAGCGGTAAGAGGGACTGCTGCTCTGAATCTTGTGTCAAGAGTGAGTACTACGTTTGGAATAGCTACAGAGAAAACATCTTTGGTGTAGTTATTCTTTCCTTCCAAGCCAATCGCAACATTGTAATTCCATAATGTTTTATTTACATGTCTAATAAGACATTGTGTAATTACTACAACAAAAATAATATGTTATAACAATAGGTTTCCTCCTACTGGAGGAACCCTAATTACACTTTTGGAATAACGTCCTACAAAATGTTTTGTAAATATCACCTACACTGACAACTCATTATTATATTGTAATTACTATATTGTTGATGCAGTTGGTAATATTTATTTACATTCAGTAGCATTCACATAGTAATAAGTGTCAAAATGATTACACAAACTTCAACATCAGTATAAAAATTAAATTACCTTTCTTGAGAGAGGCTGGTTAAATTGTTACTCTGCTTGGGTTTAGAACCTATATATAAAATAGAAATTGCTTTTAGAGTGACACAGTTCTATCACTGAGCTAATATTTATGGTCTATTAAAATAGAAAAGAAGCTGAGTGATAGTTAAGCAAGCCACGGTTTACATAAACATTGACTTCTAACCTTTCTTGCCATGCATGTGTTAGTCACACAGGGCTAGTATGAACAGGCATGCTAAAGGTTTCAAAATGCTGTACTGCACCAAAATAAGTCTCTCTGGAATACTAAACAAGCCTTCACTTGACATTTGTAGCAGAGTGGAGTGCCATACTCTTTGAACACACTGAAGTGGTCATAAACAAAGAAAGTCTTGAACCTTGCCAGCTTTCAGAAACTATTGGTCAAAGAGACATGCGTGTGCGTGTATGATGCCCAGGACTCGGAGATTGCTGGCTGTCATACAGACACTGAAGAATAGCGAAGCCAGTCCCACACATTCATGCAAATGTAACAGATCAAGGATGTTCATCTCGAAGAAGGCCTTAGAACGTTAAAAACGGGCCAAGATGAAACAGAAAACTGGAAAATATTTGCTGTGATTTCATCACAGCTGCGTAAAAGATTAATGTAACTCCCTCACTCTCAGGGACTCGTCTAGGATGGACTGAACCAAAAGAGGCATAACCAGGGAAGTCTCCTAAAATAACATGACATGTGCCTCCTTAAAACAGCTCAAGCTCAAATGAAGCTGTTAACAACTTGAAGAGGCTACATTACATTGTCAGTTCCTCAATTAGTCTCAATTATAGAACTTTGTTTACAGGAATAATATATTAGCCTACTTTTTAAAATGTTCCCTTAGCACAGCGCAGGATGAATGAATTGCATAATTTCCCCAGCTCAAATCAATAGTGGCAATTACATCTCCAGTATTCATTTGTGACTCCTCCTATTTTTTGTGTATGTATGTTTGGACTGTATATTGACTGTACAATGCTGTACAAGTTGTGGATAGATTGGAGAGTTGATATAATACCACATGTTGCACATGCCTGATTGGAAGATATCCAGACTGTTTAGGGGCAGGTAGGATGAGCTGTCTGTTCAATATAAATATGCCTGTTTGTCAGAGATTTGGAGAAAGGACATGATACAAAGACAACTGTTTGCCATCCGAAGAAGCACAGAGACACTTTGAGAGTAATAGAAAGGCCAAACATTTGAATTAGACGTCTGTATAATTAAAACACATATTTATTTGATAAACAACAAAGGATCCTTCTCCCCCTGACCTGGGTCCTTTGTTATTTAAGAAAAAAGCATCCAAATCTGACAATCAAAACAACAAAAACCCAACAAATTCAGTAGAGTTTAAGAGGCATCCACTCTACTCTAGTCATCCGAGCGGAGCCCTTTAGCTTTTTTTCCAAACAGGAAGTCACTGCGTGTCAAGGCCTGTGACGGCCCACTCACCCATCTGATCCCCTCCTGCAGCATTACAGGTACCTGAGCTGCCAGAGAGGAGTTGCTATGACACTTGGAAATCCCAGCTGACGAAGCATTGCCTATCTCCTGGTAATGCGGCCCAATTTGCATCACCAATGAATAAATCCTCCACTACAGGCTCAGTGAACCTAGACTCAAACCTAGACTGCAGTGGTCAGCTTGGTGCCACGAAAGACTGCCGCATCACCTGGAAGGCAAGTTCATTTTCTCTGTATGTGGTTCATGGAATGGGTCTGGATTTGACCTATTATTTTTCAGACTTCTGATGCGTGTGCTATGTTCACGAAGGGCTGTAGATCTGTAGAATTTGTTGCAAAACTGTGCAATTGATCAGTTCAAGGATTGTCTGGACATGGAGTGCTTGTGTGAAATAGAATACTGTTTAGAAAAAGAATATTATAGGGCTTTTCTATCAATCCCCTCCCAAAGCACAGGATGATGATTATTATCAATGTATCAAATCAAAATCAATAGTGGCCATTATTTATCTAGTTCCCAACCCTCATTATCTATATGAATACAGATTTGTTATCTAGTGGTTTCCTGACTTTCTGTGAGGAACTTACCTTAATTTATTAATGTTTCACACTGCTGCAGGTATTTTAAGATATTGACGCAACTAGGCCAATAGAGCCAATGCCATCGATCAGATCAGAAATGCGTAAAACAATGGTGGATTGAGTACATTTTTCCATTTAAGAACTTTTGCAGATATTCCATTAACTATCTTTCTCAAGGACGTGATTACAGTTTTTCACCTTGCTAGTTGATTTTATCTAGCAACCAATTAGTTATTGTTCATATCCCTAAACAACTATCTGTTATTGGATCTTTTGTATATTTTTGGAACAAATATTGCAATGGGGAACACAGGGAACGGACATGGGACATGTTCACCTCTGTGATCTTTCTCCTAGCTGTCCTCCACCTCTCAAGTATTCCTCGTTACTGGGATGGAGAAACATAAAAGTTGTCCTTGTTGCTACAGTACCACATAGTGTTCCCCTTTGTCTCTTTCTTCATCTGCCTATTTGAAAAAGAATTCTGACGTCTTGGCTGAGGCCCAGAGTTGCTCCTCTTTAACTACCTGCCATGTCCCTCCAAGTTCCCTCTGGAATGTTCTTGAACCTGCAAGCTGCCTGTGACACTAAATCAGAAGTATGTGCCACAGAATATTCTGGTGAATGAGATCAATTACAAAATGTGTATCCAAATTATAATTAATTGATTGTGTCCACATAGCTCACCATTGCCTAAATGAAAATGATACCTGGGTTTACAAGAGAAAGAGAATTATGTGAATTAATGAACTCCATTGCATAGAATGGCTGTGTTTTATCAGGGTTTACTTTAATAAAAAATACAGAAGTCACAATGTCTGCAAATCCCCAAACATTTCAGTAAAAACAAGTAGGTGAGGAAAACACGTGGGGACAAGCTGGTCTCTGCTGTTCTGTGCTGTTTCTTTCATGGTTGGAGATATATACGAATTTGATCAGATTTGTTGTTGACTGTCTTCTGACGAATAAACGCTACAGCGGTTGGAGCTTCAGACTCATGAAATTACACTCTTTAGACTCAGTGGTCCCTGGAACGCAAGGATGCCTGTGGTTTTGCTGTATTATGTCAAATCTTTCAAATGCTGAAGTTGCTGCAAAAATGTATATGAAAGCCTGTTACAGTCCAAAAACTGTTAGTATGTTTTTGTTCACATTGTCATAGATATAACATATGTACCTCAAAACAACCTTTGGTTTTCACAGCAATTTCCTAACTGATCCATGGAAATTCACATTTAAAGAAACACATATATTATCCTCAATTGCGAATGAACCCAATGTGTTTCTAAAAATATAATTTTAAAATGTTGACTAGCTTGGATGTTTTTTTTCCGAATAGTAAAACCGTTTGAAAATCGACATGACGTGATGGGAACACATCCAACTAGGAAAACATTTTCCAGAATAATAATTGTCACTCTGGAAAATCAAAGTCATCATTCTTCACACACACTTCCCACACTTCCCGCAGAAGCCGAGGTAGGCAACCCTGGTCTTGGAGTACAGTAGGCCCTTTTTTATGTCATTAATTAATAATTGGATATAGTATAAGTCTCTTGGAAGTCTTGTTCTTTTTTTCCACACGATTATGTACTTTATTGGGCTAAGAAGCATCTGCTGAACATAATATAGGGCATGGTAGAGGTGTATTTAATATTGAGCAGATATGTAGTGAACAATGGTATACATTACTGAACATTTTAGATCCGAGATGTCCAAGTCCTACAAGAACCCTGACATAGCTGAACAGCTCTGAATCAGTCTTGTCCATGACTAACGCTTCCAGAAAAGCTGGTCAATGTCAGTGTGATGAATTAGCAACCCAGAGAAGACCATCAATGCAATACAATCATATTAGACCTACATCATTATGATTAAAAATCATTAATCCCTCAGTGTGTCCTCTTTGTTGACATCAATGTCTCACAACTCATTTTCTATTAATGGACTATATTTTGTGTCCCTTCACCGCACATTGAGAGGCATAATTTCAAATGTCAGATTTAAAAATATGCTCCATCAATTATTTAATATAAGCCTTATATTTCATTTAGTCCTCCCCATTAAAACAATCCTCACTTCTATATTATTTGAAGTAGAACATCGTAGAATCAGTAGAATTGCGTCCATGGTGACATTATACACTGAGTTTGTGAGGTCTATCAAAACCTGCTTCTTTTGTTCAGATTTATGGCAGACAAATAATCTTAATGACTGAGTAGTGAAGGATTTTAAGACAGGGTAAACAGTTTGCACAAGGTCTGTATTGTATACTGTTTTCTCATTTTGTATTAAACTGAAGTGTTTCGGGAATCTTATTTTCTTTAGCCAGTAACCGTTTCGATGCCTACATCTACCTTATTAATAGTTTGTGTTTGTTAATGTGGACGTATCTTCTCTAGGAGGACAGATGTAGTGTATCGAGGGACTTCATATAGCCACGGTATAAGCCCCCAGTAGTGGGAAGCTTCACATTTACACTGCAGCTTCTGTTAATACTTTGCATGCTGGCCTCAAAAAGCAGCCACCCCAGTAATGCCCTCATTGTCTTTGCAACCCAGCCCTTGCTTATCCCCTCTCATACTCAATCTATTGGTCCCTCTTTCAATTCAGTTTTCAATTTAAAGGGCTTCATTGGCATGAAACACATTTGTTTGCATTGCCAGACCGAGTTGAAAATAAAAAAAGATACAATAAATAGCAAAAGTGAAAACAAAATATTCTAATTTAACAATTCAAACACAATACAGGTGAATACAGTGTATAATGAATTAAACCTAAAAAAAAATAATACGGTAGATTAGCTATTTACTGTGTTGTAACAATGTGCAATAAAATACGGTAGAAATCACAAGTGATATTTGACAGTATGAATCCAGGCTAAGTTCTGTTCTTTTTGCTAAATTTGCTTAATTGAAGAATTACTGTGGGTCTTTTAATAAGGGGATTATTGTCAGTCAGAATGGACATGTGAGCTGCTCAGTAGGAGAGTAAAACACTGGGATGATGCAAACTCTCTAATCTAGGAATGATCCTGCCTTCGTTTGTCAATGAAAAAATATTACAAATAATATGCCTAAATATGAGACAGAGCAGAAGAAATATAGGAAGGTAAGCATTTAAATAGATAAGAGCCAATACGCTCTTGTTTCTTGCCAGCCCTGGTTAAGCCAAGTTGTTGGCAAAGCCAAATTGAAATGCGGTCCCCAGGCCTTTTCCTAGTGCCCATGGTGAAGGGGCGAAACTGCAGAAGACTTGTGGGCGTTGGGTAACATAGCATTGTCCTCATCGTGTGAGGAACTATCGGGTGTTTCTGATCATGGCTTCATTTCTAATGGCATTTTTTTTCTAGTGCTCTACGTGTCCTAAAAGCCCAGGTGAAATGTAGTGCCCACCGGGGGGGAGAAAAGGGTGCCATTTGGGAGGCAGCCGCCTCGGTCCTGCGTGTGCTGTACAGCCCCTGGGAGATAGACGGATGCCATACAGGATTTAGGATTTGCTTTGTGACTCTGATGATTTGACTAAATCTGTTGGCTCAAGTGGCCTAATCTGCCATGAACATCTGGGTGTTATAAACCGGGTTTGTAGAGACATACATGTTACAGCCCTGACGGTATTATGTCATCTAAATGGCAGGAATTGTCTCAGCCAACTCCTTAATATTAGGTTGGCTTAATTGATTTCAGTTCAACAACTGCAAGCATGCGGGGGTGCTTGATTTACTACTGTCAGTATAATAACATCTGAAATAGTGAGTTGAATATTTTTGAAATAGGCTTTTGTTACGACCCCAGATTTGAATAGTCTACTCTAGGGGTGCAGAGAAGCCGTACCATAAAGGGGGTACACAATGAACATGTGATGATGACTACAGAAACCCCAACTACGGCGGTACAGTTTATTTACAGTGCAGTTTATTCAAATGTTTATTCCATTTTTAAAAGATGCACTGTCCTTACTGAAGTGAAGCACTCCCACCACATGATGCAACCATCATCATACTTCACTATAACTGTCTGTTGGCTTCCTTGAAAAAATGTCCTTCTGGTTTAAGAGGTTACTTTGGAGGTACAGCCATTTCTTGGATTCAGCTTCAACTTCCTGATAACTGTCTGCGGTAACTGTGATATTTTGTGTGTGTGTAAGGGTATATGTATCTTCTCGTGTGTGTGTATGGTTTCAATTTACTGCTGAGAGCTAGAATAAAAGTCTAAATAATAATATGCTTGTCTCAGTCACTTAAGTTCCCCTTTGTACACTCTTCGTTATGCCCACATTTTGATGGTCACTCTCACTCAGAAATCATATTAACCTACGGGAATATCAGTAAAAGTGCATGAAATGTGTCATAACATTTTACTTTCTCATTCTCTCCACCCCATGGCAAAGGGAAAGAGGGGCCAGTTATTGCCTTAATCTATTTTGCCAGAGTCAGATTAACTAGTAGATAACATTTTTATACATCTGCATCCCTTATCTGAGATGTTGGGGGTAGCTTTGTGAGAGAATGACTAGAAGTCAGTGTTATCTGCATGCAAGCAGACACATACTTACAGTAATTGGTCTAACACCAATGTCCCTTTATACATGGTATTTCGGTAAATATGAACTGTTACTCACAGGAACGCTGACCTGTTTACCAACAGCCTCAAAATGTTGGTGTTGTCTTTCAATTAAGTTTGAACTCATAATTTTTCACGTTAACCATGTTTCCCTCCTAGCGTGTACTGTAAAAGCCATGGCAAGATAAATTAAAAGTCATTAAAAAAATCTGAATTTAGGAGAGCATGGGCTATATCTTATTAAATCTGTGTGTTTATAGGATATCGTATTTTCCCTACCAATAGTCTTGTCGAACGACGGACAATCAATCACTGTCAAATAACTCAGAAACTGTCAATCAAATGATACAGAAAATCAAGGCTAAAATAAATTAAAGATTACTGTCATTTTATGAGAACATTTAAGGCCTAACCGCGCCATAATTTTTGACCGTTTTTAATTTTGCCCGTTATGGTTAGATCGACTGCGGAACTGTTGGTGTTGAAGGTTACCTCGTGCGTGCTGCGTAAACAGCGCGGGGACAACAGGGATTCTCCGCTGGTCTCACACAGTAGGCAGCACACCATCCTCGGCGCGCTGAATGAATATATCCTGAACATTACCAGAGGTTTTCCAGAAGAAAAACAACTAAACATGATTTGGATATTGTAAAACAATGTTTAAGTGATTAGCGTCCATAACTCTGTATGGTAGTGCCTTTGGTGGCGCAACTTCTCGTTTGCTTTTGAACAGACTCGATAAAACATTTGAGAACTGTGAGCAGAATGTACTGCCAAACCGAGGACATCCAAAACGGTGAATCTGGATTTCTTTGGATTTAATAGGTCTACCGGCAAGAGTAGTGATTCATACAAAACTTATGGCGTGAAGGTAAGACAATTTACTCAGCATCCAGGGTCCAAACAACCGTACATGTATAACCTCAGATAATAATTTAGATGTGTTCGCGTATGGGATGTTTGGAACATACTCCACTTATTTTATAGTTATACATAGCCGTCAGTCGTAGGCTATAACTACATATTATTATGATGATGAGGTTTATAAAAAAGATATATTTGTATTTGATTTTTTAATGATTGCTCATTAAATTGTATTGTCATAAATGTCTGCCAGCCTTTGAACGAAGTACACCATTTTTTGTTTCACCTTTATATTAGCAGGGAGTTGAGAGACGCAGGACTCTCAGATGAGCACAGCGATTACACAGAGACTGACAATACATATCTATACACTATCACCACCAGTGACAAAATACATAGACACATCAATTATAAATAATGTAATCAATTATTTATTAAAAAATAAAGCTTGAGCAAATATGACCTCTAAAATCTGCCCAAATTGACCTAGAGGCACCAACTCCTGTACCTTTAAGCTATTCCATAGCTCATACTGTATAGGAAGCGCAAGAAAACAAAAGCAGATTTGCCTAAAGGGGTAATTGAAGTGCTCCCCAGCTAGTTACCAACCGTGTCCACTTCTGGACATTTCTCCGGGGCAACGCTGTCAACGAGAGGAGATGGAGGAGGAAATTAAGTCCAAAAACCAAGAAAAGATTGTGTGCTTCCTATGATGGAGCAGGTTGCAGTCAATGACACACCTAGTCTCCACATTAGGGGTGGTTGAGGTCAACATGAAGGGTCTGACCAGTGGTTCCCATTTAATCAATGTTATAGCATGTGTTATAATGTATGTTCGTAATGAAAGTAGATGGTTTGATGCTATGCGATACCAGATAATGGGGGGTTTATCACACTGTTTGTTCCCTTCTGCCCCGGCAAGTATAATGACAAAATGCACCGCCTATTTAACAGAAAATAAGCACTTTTTGTTACCAGACTTGATTTAGAAATTGTAGTATTTGCTGTAGCCATGCTGAGCAAATGCTGAGAAACAATCAGTTGGAGACCAAAGACCAGAAACAATCATTTATCTTGAATGACACTTGCTCTAAATGTTGCACTTGCTTGTGAAAGTCTGTCCTCATCTTAAGTAATTAGTCGTTTTTGGTCCTTAGTGGATCTGTTCTCCCCCTCCATCCCTCCGCCGTCCACTCCAGGACCATAAAAGAGATTGCTCCCCGGGGAGACATGTTACTTCTTTACTCGCGGTAAATTGTCAAAGCCCGCTCTCTCCACACACACTCATAAGTGCACACAAATGCATTGCAGTCACGCACCGGCACCCAGGCGTACACAGACACACACATGTGCATGGATAAACACACAAACATTCGTACGGATGTCCTCCACCCTTACATCTGCATGCATGATACAGTAGAACAGGTAGCAGACGCAAAGGAATTATTCTAGGCTACTCAGGGAGCTTCGTGTGTGTTTCAGAAGATTTGATGACAGGGTTAATCTGTAATTCTGTCCAAATGGGTTTTTTGACATGACCTTGTACTGTTGGAAAATACTGTAAATAACAAATTCATGTTGATTAGGTATAAAGAACACAAGGTCAAAACAGCAGACTCCATTGTAACCAATGATGGTTTGTTTCAAGCCTATTTTCGGAGAACTTTCCTTTTGCTGATAGAACCTTTTTTATATCTAATTATCATCATTCAAATAATAGACTGCTGTTCCAATTGATATAGAACAAAAAGCCAGACAGAGAAAAATAATGAAACGAGGTGCTCCAGTGAAAGATCTCTCTGCAATCCCAGTATGAAACATGTTCAGTCAAAAGACCATTAACTGTGATTGTGGCACTTGATTTCAGCTGGTCCCCCAAGACATTTAATCAGAATGACTAGCCTTAAATTAAACCTCGGCGCAAACAGATGGTGGTTGACATTGACAGACCCTGAGGTGTGTGCGAAACAAGCTTGAAGTTCAGCTTGAAGTGCATACACACTTTTTTGTGTGTCAATAATTCAACATAGGTTAAATGTTTCAAACATATGTCACGTTAGAAGACTGGATTACGTACCTTATGTTAAGTGTGTACTGTACTGTTGTTAAAAGTGGTTTTTAATTGCAGTTTGTCATTTCTCCCAAAGAGGGCAGTGTACTAATTTAGTGTCGTGCACGTACTGTACAAAAGTCTGCACGAACACAGTATGATTAATTCACTTCAGGACCTTAACATTCATTTATGTATTGTCAGTCTTATCTAAAATTTGCCTTTTTTTTGTCAGTTTAGCAGGACTAAATGTTTTCTTTTTTACACAAAAAGTGTCATTTAAAAACAGCCTAGGACATCATTTATTTACTCTTTTTCAGACATAGTTTTATAACTGGCATTTCCTCAGTGTGAAGCATGTCCATCCCTAGGCAACCAGAACTGTCAATCAGAAAAGCTGCTTTCGCAAATTGTACCTCCCTGCTGTCTGGGTGCAGGACACTTTCTATTAAAAAGAGTATATGTTTTATTAATAACCTTAATTACCTTGTTGGCTGGGAAATTAATTACACTCTGGTGCATGGGTGCCAGTAGAATTGTCCTGAAAAAAAAACCTCTTATAAAAACAACATTTAAAACAGTTCATTTGTACATACAATAATAATCATAATACTTCTACAACTAAAACAAAAACAAGTCAATATATATTCAAGCATCTAAAATTGTACACAAACTCCAGGCAAACATCTCAAATATCTTGAAGGCAGAATACAATGTGTTTTTACTTAGGTTGCTAGCTGCTTCAGGTAGTTAAAAGCATGACATTCATATGGTTCACCTATGACCACTAGTATAAACACAGGCAGAAAAGCTCACCAGGGACATGCCGTTTGTTAGGAATGTGCTTCCCCAACCTAATGATAGAGCTTTCCCAACCAAATAAGGCCATAGGAGGCTTGTTATTGTCCGCTGCGTCTGCCATGTATGTTGCTTCCCAGCTGACTTAATTTGAATAGCTAGTATCTTAATTCTGAAGAACTACTATAAATGAGTTTCCTGCCAATTGAAAAAATATTTTTAAGAATATGTGAAAATGATTCCCCAGTGGTATGTTTTATTTTAACAGGCTGGTTGGGAATAAAAAGCATTGAGTAACGACCTAGTGAACATAAAATGTTCAGCTCCACACAAAAAAAGCATTTGTATCACATTTGCAATTGTGCCTAGTCTGGTCTTGGCACATTCATTCCTACCAGTGTTGGTAGATTAGGCTACATTATGAGAATATTAGGGTTAGTAGGAAGATAATATGCATGGGTCTGTGTTCCATCAATCATAATGACACCAGTGTAAGACCAGAAATATTTATTGGAAATGAGCACCATACATTTTACAGTCATGAAAAGATCCCATCATGTCGTTTTAACAAATTGTGTGAAAAAATAATACAATTTTATCAACACTTACTGCCCCCATCACATCTGGAGGTATAATAAATCTTTATTGTACGTATACATCGGTGTGGTTTCTTGCCTGAATAATGGCAACCTTTTCTGCTTTCTCCAAATGGCAGATGCTCCTAGCTTCTAATATAATTTGGTTGGAATAGTTTGTAGCTAGACACAGTACAACTAGCACCTTGCTTATGTTTTATTTTTAGAGCATGGAGTTAAAGGGATAGTTTACAAATATATGCCTAAACCTCCCTGCCTTGAACTTGCAGCTCTCACTCAAGGTTATACACCTCCAACTACAGACAACATTCTTTTAATATCGCAACTCAGTGTATATTTTGTAAACAAAAATATTGTTATAAATATTTGTTGAAGATCTGTAGCGGGAATTGTCAACATGACAACTGACTATAGACCCCGAAAAAACAACAGAATAAACTTTTTTTTTTTTGCATTTTGGTTAACTGAAATGAGAAAAGATTAAATATTTTTTTTTACAATCCTGACTAACGTTACATGTCATGAGGTTTTTGGAAAGAAAGAGGACAAATTCTTTACTGTTTCTAGTTTGAGAAACAGAGACCTCGCATGCCCTGAGCTACATTATGTGAAAAACACAAGTCTCAACATCCCCTCAGAAGAGGCGACTCTGCAATGAAAAAGCCAAATCTTCGACTGGTCAATAAAAAGAATGATGGGCAAAAGAACACAGAAACCGGACAGAGGAAGATTGGAAAAAGTGTTATGGACAGACATATCTACGTTTACGGTGTTTCCGATCACAAGACCGAATGAAAAGATGCTGGAAGAGTTTTGGCCACCACCTGTCAAGAATAGTGGAGGCGATGTGATGGTATGGGGGTGCATTGATGGTGAAATGGTTTGTACTGAGTAAAAGGCATCTTGAAGAAGAAAAACTATTACTCCATTCTGCAATGCCATGCCGTACCCTGTGAACAGCCCTTGGTTTGAGACAGTTTCCATCTGAAACAGGCAATGAACCAATGCACTGCTCCATACAATGTAATAACTATTTAGGGAAAGAGCAGTCAGCTGGCATTGTGTCTATAATGAAGTGGCCAGCACAGTCATCAGATCTCAACCCTACTGAGCTGTTGTGGTGGCAGCTTGACTGTATGGTGCATAAGAGGGGCCTGTCAAGCCTATCCAACTTGTGGTATGTGCTTCAGGAACTATTTGTTGGAATCTCTTCAGATTACCTTAACTGATTAACTACTAGAATGCCAAAGGTCTTCCAGGCTGTTATTGCTGCAAATGAAGGATTCTTTGACACAAGCAAAGTTTGAAGGACGCAATTATTATTTAAAAGTGACTATATTTCCTTTTAATTTTGTTACCTATTTTCTGTGTTTTAATTACAGCAAGGACCTTTAAGTGACCCCAATCCTTTGACCAGTAGTGTATTTGTTCATGAAAAGCAGACCTTTTCTGTGAAATTCTATACGACGAAATCAGACAGACAACTGTCAAAAAGTCTTCAATTGAAATTATGTTTTTGGTTTATCATAGTACACTTTTAGGATAATGTTTTTGCATTAAAAAAAGTTGTGTACTCATATGCCCTGCCAAAGTGGCCTTAAGGTTGACCGGTGTTCATTTTCTTTTATGGAGTCAGTGATATGTGTTTACTATAGGTTATTGCAACTCAACAATTTAACTAATATTTTTAACAGTGAAAACCTTTTTTAAATTCCTTTTTTTTAAACTAAAATACAATATATTAATTGAAATTGCTAAAAGGGTGCCCAAATGAACACTAATAAATATAGGAAAATAAAAAAAGAACTGCTTCGAACAAGTAGAATTTATTGTGAGATTTGACATTCTAAATTTCAAGTAGGGATCTAGCAACAGGGCTTACTGTATAACACCCCATGAAACCCACTTGTGTGCAACAACACATGATTGATGAACCTTCTCACATAAACACACCAGCTGCTTTCAAAACACATCAGACACATCATCCAAAACAACACCTTTAACAAGGCCGATTGTCAGAAGCCATTTATATTAATGTCTTTCTCTGTAGCCTAAACCAATTTGAGTCCTGTGCATGACACAAACAGCTTTAGTGCTGATAAAAACATACTGAAGCTATAGTGTGCAGTATCTATCCAAATCAAATAATTCCTTGTTTCTTCTTGAATGTTTACTTACCCCTGGCATATTACTGGATCCCCAGTTAGCATCTGTTGCCAACTGCAAAGACTTTGACATTTGTTCCATCGACAGTGGTCGGTCTGGAGTTTGACATCCACAGACAAAAAGAACAAACGTAAACCAACAGTGGGTGTACAGTATACATTTCTGATTGAGAATTGGTCCAGTCTGGACAGTTGTGGGTGGAGAAATTAAGACCAGGACTAATGGAACACACTGTGCATGGTCTTTACAGTCGTAAATTAAGGCCAGGACCAATGGAACACACTGTGCATGGTCTTTACAGTCGTAAATTAAGGCCAGGACCAATGGAACACACTGTGCACTGTCTTTACAGTCGTAAATTAAGGCCAGGACCAATGGAACACACTGTGCACTGTCTTTACAGTCGTAAATTAAGGCCAGGACCAATGGAACACACTGTGCACTGTCTTTACAGTCGTAAATTAAGGCCAGGACCAATGGAACACACTGT
>JACXGK010007632.1:0-24675 GCA_016801125.1 Novumbra hubbsi
GCTCACGGTTTGTCTTTCATTTAATTCAATTCAAGTAGATACGCTACATGTTATTTGTATTTCGTTTATGTTTGTTTAAACCTTTCATTTACCGTTTACAGTACTTGTCAGTTTATCTGTTTGTTTAATTGGATTAAATCACCTTTTGTTTGAAAAATGTCTGCATATGGTTCTGCCACACTACAACACCGTGACAACAATGGAAACAATCAATGTCAAAGTTGTTTAACATCTGGCCATGCATCACGTG
Organism: Novumbra hubbsi; assembly: GCA_016801125.1. Classification (NCBI taxonomy): domain Eukaryota; kingdom Metazoa; phylum Chordata; class Actinopteri; order Esociformes; family Umbridae; genus Novumbra; species Novumbra hubbsi. The sequence goes on from JACXGK010007632.1 coordinate 251, forward strand.
ATACCAATTGCATGTTTCTGCGCAAATCAGATCAAATGTTATGAGTGTCGAAACATTGCCATGTTTGACGATTTACTGTAGCACCCCCTAATGGTCCAGGGAACTGAAACTTTTGCAGTTGGTTGCAGGCCTATAGGTCAATATACCTACCAAGTGTGGTCGGGATCAGATTATTGTAAACCCTTTAAATCACAACTTTAATGTTATTGGTTGCATTAAACTCGGCATGCTCTAGGGAATCCAAGGATACAACACTTGTGCATATCAGACATATGGCTCAAAAGTTACGTGGGTAAACGGATGTCCAACTTTGACCCATTGGTGGCGCTAAAGTGAGTGAGGCAGAAATATGAAACTTAATGAAAGGATAGAGGGGAATGTCCTTAACGAGACTGCCGCAGCTTTGCTGCTTAGCCCCTAACTAAAGGAAGTGTAGGCACAGCTTACGTTTAAAATTTAGGATGTTAAAGAGAGAGCTAAAATAGAGCAGGATTTATCTAAAAAGCACCTAAGTTGGTAACACTGGGTCTGGCAACGTGTATTCATCAAGAACCAGTTAACTGGACCGTAAAGGTCAGTAATGAGTGTCATCTGCGGAGGACTAAATGTGCCATATTATGCATTTGTGTTACTTTTGGCAACATTTTTGCTGGTTTAGTCTATTTAGTCACATTTGTTTGATGAATAAAGACATTTGCTTGGATAAATATAGCAAAGCTTGACACAAAGCCAAGTTACTAGTAGTCAAGTCATGCACTTCATGCCACAAATTTGTGTACATGTAATTGCATATGTCAGGTCCTGGCTGGGGGCCTCTGGCCTTGTCTATGTGCCCGGGGCTCACAGTCAGGACCTGCCACCTGGTTTGTTCTTCCCAATTGAGGGCAGCTGTGACTAGTTGTCCCAAATTGGGGAGCATATTTAAGCTCTCATTTGTTTGCATTTGTGGGTCTTTTAGGTGCAAGTCTGTTTTGCTACGCCTCAGTTTAAGGTTTGTCTCACCTTTTGTTTAGTTTAAGTGTTAAAAGTTGAAACAATAAAAGGATGTTCCGCACGACTTGCTCTGCGCCTTGTGTCCTGCCGGCCAGGATCCGGAATTGCATTGAGCTGTCAGTCAAGTAGCACAAGAACAAGATGTGGTGTTGTCTGCTACATTGCTAGATCATTCTGCTACTGTTTTGGGTTTCTTCCAGATGGCATCACAGCCACAATTGCACTGGTTTTGAAAATGTATGTATTAATAATGCATACATAATACATATGCTGTTGCTGAGTGCGCTTTAGGGAGGGAAGGGGCAGTCAGAGTGTGTCTTGTTTTGCAGCATTCTTCTATACCTCAATGGCCAATAGCACACATGTCATGACAAGGGCTGTCACTGAGCCGTCGGAAAATGTCTAGAGAAAACCTGTGACACAGCACATTTATTTAGTATCCAATAAAACACATAGGGAGGGTGGAGGCCGGACACCACCCATTACAGTCTATGGCATTCGCTCCACTTTTCTCTGGAAGAACAATTCAGCATTTACAATAACAAAGTACTCATGATACACCAAAGCAAGTCTACCACTAAACATAACCAGTTGGAAATGCTGTATTGCATGACAACAAGGTTATTCGTCAGTCTGATCAATTAACAGTCCACAATGAGACCTGTCCCTCACGCCAGACTGAATAAGTCAGTAGAAACACCCATCTGATAGTGAAAACATGAATGGGATCAAATGCCTTTGGTTTTAGTAGGTGTCCTATTATTTTTGTTTTGTGTCAGTTAATTTTCTGCCTCTCATCAGACCCTGGCTTCGGGGCTTTGGCCCCAGAAATTCTTTGGTCAGCCCAGAGTGTTTTGTGAGCAGACATGAACACAGTTGGAATGGGGTTCAACACGAGTCGAATAGTGCTTTGTGTTTTCACCGCACACATTTTGTTAAATCGTGCTAGATAGTAACAACATTTGAGAGTGGAAGATAATTGAATAAATAGATAGAGTTGTGTGCCTTATGGTTACTTTTTTCTGATTACACTGTGGTCCTTGAATGATTGCTGGCTTAATATTTTCTTAAAAAGGTTTTCTTGTGGTCAGCAAACTAGTTAGATTGTTTTATCTGGTTTGTACAGATTTCAGTCTTATAGAAACAACCCTAGCTTGGTGAATCTAGTTAACTACATGGTTCATCTATGAGGTTAGAGAAGTTGTCTAGTAGTGATGTGTGTCTTTTGCAAACGATTTGTTCACTTTTCAGACACAATTGTTGTACAGGGTCGCCTTGTCTCATTGCACTTGAGCAAATCTTTGTGGAATGTTGCAATGTGAGCTCAGTCATGGTTGTTGTCAAGGAATTATTTTATACTCAGCACGTGAAAATGTCCTGATTGAACCAGCAGTGTAATAAAGACATCATGAAAGGAGGTATTTAAGGGCTCCCAAGGTGCAACAGGGTCGAGAGATAACATAGCAGTTAGAATCCATTGAACTGGTTCTCTGATGATGCTCTGCCAGTCTTTAACTTGAGCCACCTTTAGTTGTTCTTTACGGTCTTATATAGATTGAGATAATAGAGCATACGAATGCAATGGTAGGTCTGTGGTTTTGATTCCTATGCCAAAAGGACAATTGCTCAATACCTGAATGTATTTCAGGGGACCTTTGTTGTGTGAACAATTCTTATGGTTTAGACTGCTGTATGGGTCCTATGCCTCAAACTGTTACACCTGCGTCACAAACCGGAGACACCTTGCAGGTAAAACGTGAAGTAAAACTAGTCAAGTGGCTCTCCAAATGTATGTCCACCTGCTGACATCTTCAAAATGTTTCATGACTTGTATCTCCTCAGTAATTCGTTTTTGCCCACCATCTCTGAAAGGTACAGTTTTGTTCTCATTCCAACCACCTTTCTAAAAGTTCAATATAAATGTACATATGATTTGATGCAGGTTTTATGTTTTGTAGAAGCCTGTGTATGAACAGAGTTCAGACCCATTAGACACAAATCGGAATTATTATTGGGACTATGTGATCTTTGTTGCCGTGTAGCTGTGGGGGTTGACATGGTAATACAGCAATAAAGGTTGTATTTTACATCAGATGATTAGCCTTTTCAGACCTAATTATGTCTCTGGGGACCATGAGACTCTCTACAGCACTTCTCCTTCAGACACTGTGAGTTCTACTTCTTCTTTCACCACCCAGCAGCTGCCTGAAGATTACAGACACACCTACTCCTCCCAATTATTGTATTCCTAAATCGGCTACAGTGCAAAACCAAAGACCTCCACTCCTATGTGTGTTAACACCAAGAGCATGTTGATTTATTTTGCCCAATAGGTCTCACTTCTTGGTTTATTATTTGCTTAAATGTCACATCAATAAGATTAATCCTCATGTATGAGGTCAAGCTGTTTGGTCATTGAACACACTGAACCGGTGTCCAATATGTAATTATGGATGTTAGTGTTCTGCAAAGCAGGGATGCACTCTATCCCAGGCAAGTGAATAATATCTGGTCCTTTTGTACCAGTTTCTCTTATGATGAAAGTCTCTGATAAGCCAGACAGATATTTTAGTTTTATGCATGTGGTTATTTTCAACTATAGAAATTGCTGTGCAGTGGGGACCCATAGACAATCTTCTCGACTGTGGATTTGTTTGTCAGAATTACAGAACATTCTGAAGGATAGAACATGTATTAATAGTGGATAGAACTGATCAATATATAAGACAGTAGTCCACCAAAGTTTGATAGCTTGTTTGTGATGATATCTGGTTTGTTTTGGTTGTGCAAATGTTCAGTTGGTACTGTAATTAGCTTGTTCAACAGACTTATGAATTTGAAGTACAATGTGACAGAATAACGGTCTGTTTTGTGTGAGCTTTCACGACATGTAACTTCACTTGGTAAAGACAAACAAATCAATACCGTGGACCAACACCACTGTTAGATGCCTCAGTGCAAGAACATGTCTAAATAATTAGTTGTCTCTTTTCTTAATTCTATTCATAGTGATCTCAAATTATTCATTCTTAAAGTGTCCCTATGAAGCTAGACAGCACAAGTACTAACTGATTACTTAGATGGTTTTGGAATGTGCTATAAATTGACATTGCTGCACTAGGCAGTAGAGCAGAACTGGAGAACTGGAGTGCATGTCCCCTGATTAGATAAGTATGCAAAGTGCTTGTCTGTCTCTGGCATGTGCTGTGTTATAGCACCCTCTTAGACTGGGACCACTTGTCTTGGGGAGGGAATGCACATAACTTAAGACAAGCACCCTGGAATTCAATTTACAGGCAGGCAATATGTCTGAAATTCCCTGCACTCTCTGTGATAGTCTCATTAATGAACAACAAAATCACTATTAAGCCATTTGATTCGGTATTATCAGTAAATGTGTCGCTAGCATTGCATCTGCATTTTAATTTTGTCAGATATTACCATTGTTGGCGGTATTATCAAGCAACTACAATTGTATCTTCAGTGTTCTGACATTGTACAGAATGGCATTCTATATTTAAAAAAATTAGGGAGAAACTTTGTTTCTTTGAAGTATCAACATATTCATCAATTGATTAATACTGAACTATTGAGTATTCAACGATAAAGTAGCCATTTAACTATGAAATTGTTTTTGAGGCATTGTTCTTTCAGAAATATTATGCTTAAAAACAATCATGGGATGTTTCTGCTACTTACTAGACGGTGTCATTATACAGAAAAAGTCCCCGATTTGGTTTTAATTTCCATAACCCCCCATAAAAGAAATAGCTGATTGTGACATTTTCTTCCATGAGCCCAAGCTATGTCTGTTTTAGGAACTCAATGTCGGCTCTCTCTAATTAAATGAAGTGAAACAGCCTTGTGTTGCACTTTTATGTTTCAATTTTGTCAGCATCTTTGTGAAAGCACCCATCTGACTGTCTAATGATAAATGTAAATATAATTTCTACTCTTAGAAGCAATTACATTAAATCCTACATTATGGAAATAAAGACAAAAACCTACAATGTGTAATTTCATTTTCTGCATTTAGTTCCTTATAGCAATATGAACAAACTGATATATTGAATTTCAAAATATTTAAATGCTTTGTCTTCTTGGAAAACTGAATTACTCCTTGCAAAAGTGAAACATTTGCGCGATGCCTACACTTAAACATTTTTAATCTAGTTTTTACCTTTCAATCAAAAACAAATTCTTGTTTTGAATGAGACTTATTTTAATACTAACCTTATGATGTCAGACAGGAATGCATTTTTAATTGTTGCCATTGATTACAAATATTCAACCAATGGACTTTAGTTACATACAGTCTTGGGCAACCATTTTAACTCAAAACCCCCACCCAAATAGCTACACAAAAAATGGGGGGGTAATTGATATCTTAATCTGGGTTGTCATTGTTGGACATTGATGACTTATTATTCCTTGGCAAGGGTTGTGAAATTTAAGGAGGGGAGGTATTGACCCAACTGCAGGATAAATAGACAATATTGCAGGGGTAAAACAACCAGTTGTGTTGTCTAATGAGATAAAAAAAACATTTGTCTAAGCTTGGTTGATCTAATTTATTCAAAAGAAGTTAAGTATATTATGTTTCATGTTTTGTCACCATTATCTTAGGTAAAACCAATCATAAAACATCCTGTTTGCTTTCAATAGCCCAGTTAATCTATATCAGGAATTGGCTTGCTTGGTGTTGTCCCTCCCTTACCAGGCTGCCCTCAGTTATGTTATATTAAATGTCTTTAAGCCTTTTAGTCCCTTCAAGCAGCATCTAGAAGTGGCTTCTTGTCAAGTGGCAGTTTTGTTGCCTGAAACGAGAAACAAAAAGAATTACACAGAAACAAAGATGGCTCTGCAGCGTTGGTTGAGGTAAAAAATACTATTTCTGCGTCATACTTTATGAAATATGTGTTTTCCTTCTTTGCTCGTTCTTTTCCCTGTAGTTTTCACAGAGACTCCCCACCCCACGGTCTCAGACCCAATCATGTGTTCTTATTCTTTTTCACTAACTGATCTCCTCCTATCCTATCACCTCTCCCATCTCCTCTTTCTGTCTACTGGGTCTGCCTCTACCACCCTACTTTCCTACCTTTCCAAGTCTAAGAACTGTCACTGACCCCCTTTCTCCCTGTGGGCTGGTCTCTCCCCTCCTTCAGGATAAACTACAATCCTTTCACCTTGCTACCTTCTCCTCCTCTCAATCTATGGCAAAAGCCACTTTACACCACTTTAAATTTTGAGCTCCGTTCTCTAACCTCAGGGAACTCTTTTTCACCTCCATCTTCTCTCTCGGTGGACTACTTTGTCAACCACTTCCAAAAGAAGGTTGATGATATCCACTACTCATGTACTTAGCCTAGTGGGTCCACCGGTCACTCACACACTGAACTTGCATGCATTAATCACTTTTCTCAGCTTTTATGAAATTATATCTTGGAGCTAGTGATGTTTGGTCACCCGACAACATGCCCACTTGACCCAATCCCCTACATGCCCACTAGACCTTGTCAATCCATCTCAGGATACCTTATCCCTTTTCGTCCCTTCCTCATCAACTCACTTCCACATCAACTAAACACCAAGTATGTTGGTTTTGCCAGATCCTCACATGGTCTATCCAATTATTGCAGTGAGGAGAACAATCAACAATTTTTCTCCCTACACCCTACTGACAGCTAGGTGGTGACATGCATTTTTGCATGCTTTGCAGCTATCTTTTGGATTTCAACCCACCACCTCCAGCTCAACATCAACAAGACAGAGCTGCTCCTCTTCTGATGGATTGCCTGGCTGCTCCAAGATAATCCAATCTCGGCTGACACCTCCACTTTCCGGAGTGCAAGGAACTCTGATATGAACCTAGACAACACTTTCTTGTTCAACCCAAAAACATCAAGGCAAACAACAGGTCATAAAGGTTCATACTCAACGTCATTTGTAGAGCATGACCTCAACTCACACAGAAAGTGTCAGTGGTACTTATCCAGGTATTTGCCAATTACTGCTACTGTCAGTGTGACTCATCCAAAATGCTACAGCCTGCCTGGAATTCAATCTTCAATGTCACCTTCCTGCTCCTATCATTCTGGAGCTTCTCAATCTGGTGAGAAGCTCCTGATCTGGTGAGTCAAAACTGTTATCTGTCCTTGCACCCCAATAGTGGGACCAACTATCCCTCAAGGCTAAAAAGCAGTTTCCGGTTATGTTTTTGGAATGAGAAAAATTGGAAAGCATCTTAAATGTATGCAATATATTAAATAAATGCAATAACTGCACATTGCTCTGGATAAGAGCAACATTACTAAAATGGTAAGGCAAAATAACCCAGGCACATTTTCATTGATTGAAAGAGAAATACATTCTGGTTCAATGTCAGACACACACTATTTCATCCAGATAATGTCAGGAGAGAAGAAATGGTGAGTGGTTGTGCTAGGATCTATATTTACAGATCTCTACGTTCTGTAAGCATTCGGGTTAATGGGCGACGTTTGGACCCCGCCGACAACCCCAACCTGGCGAGTGAGTCCTGGCAGAGAACATTGCATACACCTGTTATTGTTAATTGCGTTGTTTCTTTGCCCTGACAACCAAGCCAGGCTAGGCAATCGGGGGCTGAGTTTGAGGAGCGTATCCGGGAAAGAAGCGCGCTACCTCCCTGCCAACTGCAATTGGAGGGGTATAAAAGAACGACCAACGACACAGAAAGTCTCGGGAATGACCTGCTCATTATTACTTGCCAGTTAAAAGCGCTCTGCTAACACATTGGGATGTTATGTCCTCCATAATGTCCCATTGCCTTATGTGTGGATTCTTTGGGACATCTTTACATGCTACTGGGTCACAGCCACATGTGTTTATTTTCTTCACTAGAACTCTCCTCCCAACATGCCAAACGTGTACTCATTCACACACATCACATGAAGCACACACACACACGCAAACAACTTATTGTTCAGTGGAAAAAAATATATGCTTGCAAGTCAGCAACCGCAGGGGATTCTGTTCCTGGCAGCTGATAAACTGTGGTCTGTAGAAATTCCCAGGCTGGGGCACACATTCCTAAGAAGTTGATATCAAACACTTAACATGACTTAATAAGAAGCACATATACAGTGCCCTTAGCATTGTACCTTGCTCCAATGCCTATCTATTAATGACTGAACACCTATAAGAAATGACAATTGTCGATAACGCGTGCAAGAGTCAGCTTGTTGCAGGCAATATGCCACGTTGGTTTCAGAAATATGTCAATATTAGGACCGGAGACAATACAAACATATAAACATATATATTTTCTCTGGACACCATCGCAAGGATTACATGTAACAATTTTGGAAAACACAATTATGTCCACTGTTAACATATCCGCTGTCAATATCAAAATATCGTCTGTCAAAATCAACAATAGCATAAGTGACTCGTGATTATGTTAACTTATCATTGGAAACCAGCCACCAAGGGGGAGTTATGAATGTAATAATGGTTTAATACAGTGGCTGTGTGCTACCGACTTTCTGTCCAATGGTTGCAAGTTCAATGGTTAGGCAGGTATTTTTGCGACCGTCTTTCAGTACGACAGTTGCAAGTTCAAATCCAGCGAGTTGCGAGAAATTCTTTTGTCACAGAATTGTGTTGTTTAGACAGTAGTTTTTCCTTTTTTATAACCTTAAACTTCATCCTAACCTAAACCAGTACTGTGACGCCTAAATGTAACCTTTAACTTTAACTGTAAATGTTATTTGTTACAAGGCATTTTTTATTTTGAACTGATTACTTCAATGACCAACATCACAGCAAAACATTACGCAATGTAATAGCATGTCAAAAGGGACCATTAGTAATGTGGATTTGTAGATAGCAAACATAATTGCATGGATGCTAAATGTAATTGTGCTTTATAAAATAGATTTATATTACATCATTTTTCTACACCATATATTCATTTACATCAGTACAATCACATAATCCGTGTTTAAGGGTTACACATCTTCCATTAGTGACTGAGATTCTCTCACACAATGGCGTGGTAAACGTTAAAGTCTCTCTAAAGCTTCCTTACCGTGTTGTGGGCTGATATCCGGAGGTTAATGTCAGAACCCTTATCTGGAGCAGTTTAGTGAATCTTTTCATTGAATAAGCAACCAGGCTACTATCAGCAGGGTTAGCTTACACTATATCTATAGGTCGTGTCCAGATCTGAGAAAATATATTGGATTTGTTTCTCTTGGCTTGAAGAGCAAAGTATTCTGTCCTCAAATACAGCATACTAGTACTTTTTTCTTTACATTAATCTCTTTTGTTGGCCAGGTTTTGCTATTTGTCTTCTGGACTGTCATTTCAGCAAACACATTTCTCTGAGTGTTCATTTACTTATTAAATATCTGTTTAAAATATCAGGATTAAGGATGCACGGTAAATCTTTTTACATCCATTGTACAACATGATCTAAGAGAGACCACATGTACCCGGCATCCTTCAAATGTTTCTAATACATTTTACCTAGAAGTCTGTTCTTTGGGTAGCCCTTTACTGTATTAACATGCCTCATTCAAGGGAGGAATTACATTTCATGCTTGACAACATCAAAAGTGCCATAAGCGCACAGATAGAGCACATACAGTACACTGTACATATTATCTAGTAATGAAACACAATAATCCAGTTCAAATGGTTGACGAAAGGGCATGGAGAGAAAAGACAGACTGTTAAGGCAGGTCTGTAACCAGAGGACTAGGAACCGGAGGGTTGACACTTTAAATCCAGAGCAACACTTTAAATCCAGAGCAATTTTGCTGGGAGTTGCCGAGGGGGAAAACGTCTTTCATGTCTTTGTACACTACCTACCGCTGTTGTGCCCTTGAGCATGATACTTAACTACATGAGGTGCTCTCAGCCTGCGATGAGCGTGTAGAGTGAGGTGGGTCACTTTGTCCAAGAAAGTGTGTCAAAAAATAAATGCCCGATTATTTAGAGACATTGTGTTAGGTGGGATTTATCTAATCTCAAAGGGACTGTAAGGTTCTTATCACATTCTCAGGTAAGACCCAGATGTAGACAATCGTCAAAACAACACATTTATTAAATAGAACAGGGGCAGCCAGTCTCAGGGTTAGGGCAGGCAAAGGTTGGTAATGTCTGAGCCGGTAATCAGACTCAGGCAAACTCAGGCAAAGGTACAGGATGGCTGGCAGGCTCAGGGTCAGGGCAAACAGGAGGGTCTAAACCAGAAACAACTAGCGAACGGGAACAACAAAGAAACTGGAGCAGAGGGAAAACGCTGGTAGACTTGATTAAACAAACTGAGAATACCCAGGGGATAATGGGGAATAAATACCCAGGGGATAATGAGGAATAAATACCTAGTGGATCATAGAGAATAAATACTCAGGGGATAATGAGGAATAAATACCTAGGAGATAATAGGGAATACATACTCAGGGAATAATGTGCCATAAATACTCAGGGGATAATGAGGAATAAATACTCAGGTGATAATGAGGAATACATTCTCAGAGGATAATGGGGAACACAAACTCAGTGACTAATGGGAATAAATACTCAGAGGATAATGGGGAATACATATTCAGGGGATTATGGGGAAGATAAACTCAGTGACTAATGGGAATAAATATTTAGGGGATAATGGGGAATGTGGATGACACCTGGCAGGGTGTGGAGACAATCACAAACACAGCTGAAACCAATCTGTGTGTAGCAGATCTAGGATTTCAGAAAGTTTCAGCAAGTTCTAGAGCTAATTGAGGGTCACGCATGCATCTGATAGAAGAAAGTTTTAAGATATACTGTACATATCCTGAAAAAATGCCAGAGATAAGACATCGCTCTTAGTAATTATGTGTGGCTCAGAGTATGTCTGTTTGGTGTCTCTAATACATTCAATAGGACAGTGATTACTGACATAATTTGCAAAGACACCTTTTGATGCATAGTTGTGGGTGCTATTTGTGTAAATTAGGTCAATCAAGGATTTTTCTTACATGAATCCTTGCAGGTTTAAGATTAGTTTAGTTAGGAATAAAGCCAAGACAAATATTCTTAAAAATGATCAGAGGCTGGGTTAAGTCAATCCTTGTTGAAATCACCTTAAAGAACTAATTTAGGTGACAGACAAGGTTTTACATGCGTAAACAGAGTACCAACAGCAGACATCAGTGTGAGGGGGGATGGGGGGCTTAATCTCTGGTACAAGCAGAGGTACATTTTAACAAAATAAATGCAACTACACATTGTCCATTAATCATGCACACCCAACTAAATGGACCCAATTGCTCCCAGGACAGACTGAATTCTCTAGGTTCTATGCATGTTTAATGTCAACTTGGATAGACCATAGGGTAGGATAAAAGCCATGGATGGGAATATGGCAGTTGAAACATGGCCATCGCCGTTGAGGTATTCCAACATCTTAATGCAGTCAACTGGGTGGGAGCATCAGTTTTATTGCCCTTCAAATGCATATTTATCCAGGTGAAACGGTTAGTCATAGTCACATGATTAATGACCTGGTTGTACTTAAATATCAGCCGATAAAGTTATACATCCCAAAATTATTTGTTGAAACTAATTTCACTCACAATTGGCCAGAATGAGCAAGGTTTGTTTATTGCATAAATAAAACACAGTAGCATCACTATGTGTATAAAAGGGTAAAAGAGGTCTGAAAATGAATCATGTCATTTCACTAGATTCACTCAATTTAGTCATGGATTTGCTTGATTAATAAAGCCATCAGATGTCTTTCAGCTATATACTGAAAATGTACAAGGTCTAAACATGCTTTCTTTTCAAAAGACTCTGAAACTCTGAAGCAATTGCTTATTGCGCAGCCATAGTTCCTCAGCTTCGCAAGTAAAGTAAATTAAACATCATCCCACAAAAGACTGGATACTGCTAGTTAGCTAACTATTGGGGATTTTCTAATAAGAAAGTAAAAAACAAAAAAATAACTTGAATAACAAACTAACCTTGTAACAGCATATCACTATATTAATATTGTGCATGACTAACTGGGAAAGCGAGCAAGCACGAAAAGCGCTTCATTGAAAGTAATAAAAGCCACTGTAACCTGCATACTTGCATGTTTTTGGTATGTCAGAATAAATCAAGTGAGCGGTGAACAATTTTGTTTATTTTACAATCTTGTAATCAGTCATTTGGTCATTAAGTTAATGGAGAAAACTAGTCACTGAGCTGTTTGGTATCATTGTGTGAACCACACTGAACATGGACCAGAGAATGCAAAGGAGAGAGTTGTCTGAGGAGAACAAAAAGAAAATAACATGCAAACATGGTAAAGGCTACAAGACCATCTCCAAGCAGCTTGATGTTCCTGTGATAACAGTTGCGAATAGTATTAAGAAGGTCAATGTCCATGGAACAGCAGCCAACCTCTGGGCATGGCCACAAGAGGAAAATTAACCCCAAATTGAAAAGAAGGACAATGTGAGTGGTAGGAAAAGAACCAAGAATTACTGCCAAAGAGATACAAGCAGAAATCCAAGGTGAAGATATGTCAGTTTCAGATCGCGAACGTGGGTTCCATGGAAGAAAACTAAGGAGGACTCCACTTTTGAAAGAAAAGTGAAAAACATGAAAAAAGCTAGACTGGAACATAAGAAAATTAATTTTGACAAGCCACAATCCTTCTGGGAGAATGTTCTTATGAACGATGAGTTTTGGCAACTCCCATCAGCTTTATCTTTGCAGACGACAAAATTAGGCTTTCAAAGAACACCATACCTACAGTAAAAACATGGAGGATGCTCGGTTATGCTTTGGGGCTGCTTTGCTGCATCTGCTACAGGATGCCTTGAGTCTGTGTAGGGCATAATGAGTTCTCAAGACTATCAAGGCCTTCTCAGTCACAGGTCATAGGTCCTCCAACAGGAAAATGACCCTAAACACACAGCTAAAAGCCCCCAAGAATGGATAAGAACAAAATATAAGTGACCATATATGAGTCCTGATCCGAATCCTATCGAACAACTATAGAAAGTGCTGAAACTTGCAGTCTAGAGGAAGCACCAATCAAACTTGTAACAATCCGAGCAGTTTGCTCAGGAAGAGTGGGTCAAACGACCTTTTAACAGATGCATAAGTCTCATTAAGAGCTACAGAACATGTTTGATTGCAGTGATTGCCTCAGAAGGTTGTGCAAGAATATAGTAGGTTAAGTGTCCCATCTTTGTGTCCATGACATTTTTATTTGTTTTATTCTTTTCAATATTACTGTACGTTGAATAGAAAGTCAAAGTCAATATTCCATAAAATTTAAAATAAACATTTGCGGACGTAATTACTGCAATCAGTTTCAAGTTATTTTTGAGAAAATTGTGTATTGTGGAATGGTAACAACAAATTGCGGTATATATAAGTATGTATATATATATACACATCATCATATGTACACTTCAACTGTGACAGACAAAATGAGAAAAAAAAGTCCAGAAAATCACATTGTAGGATTTTTTATGAATTTAATTGCAAATATGGTGGAAAATAAGTATTTGGTCAATAACAAACGTTTATCTCAATACTTTGTTGTATACCATTTGTTGGCAATGACAGAGGTCAAACGTTATCTGTAAGTCTTCACAAGGTTGTCACACACTGTTGCTGGTATTTTGGCCCATTCCTCCATGCAGATCTCCTCTAAAGCAGTGATGTTTTGGGGCTGTTGCTGGGCAACAAGGACTTTCAACTCCCTCCAAAGATTTTCTATGGGGTTGAGATCTGGAGACTGGCTAGGCCACTCCAGGACCCTGAAATGCTTCTTACGAAGCCACTCCTTCATTGCCCGGGCGGTGTGTTTGGGATCATTGTCATGCTGAAAGACCCAGCCACGATTCATCATCAATGCCGTAGCTGATGGAAGGAGGTTTTCACTCAAAATCTCACGATACATGGCCCCATTCATTCTGTCCTTTACGCGGATCAGTCGCCCTGGTCCCTTTGCAGAAAAACAGCCCCAAAGCATGATGTTTCCACCCCCATGCTTCACAGTAGGTATGGTGTTCTTTAGATGCAACTCAGCATTCTTTGTCCTCCAAACACGACAAGTTGAGTTTTTACCAAAAGGTTCTATTTTGGTTTCATCTGACCATATGACATTCTCCCAATCTTCTCCTGGATCATCCAAATGCTCTCTAGCGAACTTCAGACAAGCCTTGACATGTACTGGCTTCAGCAGGGGGACACATCTGGCACCTCAGGATTTGAGTCCCTGGCTGCGTAGTGTGTTAATGATGGTAGGCTTTGTTACTTTGGTCCCAGCTTTCTGCAGGTCATTCACTAAGTCCCCCCGTGTGGTTCTGGGATTTTTGCTCACCGTTCTTATGATCATTTTGACCCCACGGGGTGAGATCTTGTGTGGAGCCCCAGATCGAGTGAGATTATGAGTGGTCTTGTATGTCTTCCATTTCCTAATAATTGCTCCCACAGTTGATTTCTTCACACCAAGCTGCTAACCTATTGCAGATTCAGTCTTCCCAGCCTGGTGCAGGTCTACAATTTTGTTTCTGGTCTTTTGACAGCTCTTTGGTCTTGGCCATAGTGGAGTTTGGAGTGTGACTGTTTGAGGTTGTGGACAGGTGTCTTTGATACTGATAACAAGTTCAAACAGGTGCCATTAATACAGGTAACAAGTGGAGGACAGAGGAGCCTCTTAAAGGAGAAGTTACATCTGTGATAGCCAGAAATCTTGCTTGTTTGTAGGTGACCAAATACTTATCTTCCACCATAATTTGCAAATAAATCCATAAAAAATCATACAATTTGATTTTCTGGATTTCTTTTCCTAATTTTGTCTGTCATAGTTGAAGTGTACCTGTGATGAGAATTACAGGCCTCTCTCATCTTTTTCAGTGGAAGAACTTGCAAAATTGGTGCCTGACTAAATACTTTTTTGCCCCACTGTACATACCGGATGAAGTAGGTTGAAAGAACGCAAAGTTGGAAAAGCTGCCATTAAGGGTATGGGTGGCTACTAGCATGAGGAGGTCTGTGCGACTCCAAGGATATGCTGTCCCAGGCCATCACTGACCCGTTGCGAAACCAGTCATGCTGGATGATGTTGCAGGCATAATAACATTCACCATGGCATCTCCAGACTCTTTCTCGTCTGTCACAGGCTCAGTGTGAACCTGCTCTCATCTGTGAAGAAAATGGGGCACCAATGGCAGACCTGCCAATGCTGGTGTACTCTGGTGAATGCCAATTGAGCAGCACAGGGCTGTGCTGTGAGCAGAGGGCCCACTAGAGAACGTTGGTGCCATGCCACCCTTACGGAGTTTGTTTTTGATCATTTGGTCCGAAACATGCACACCAGTAGCCAACTGGAGGTTATGTTGTAGGGCTCTGGCAGTGCTCCTCCTGTTCCACCTGGCGCAAAAGAGCAGATACCGGACCTGATGCTGGGTTGATGCACTTCTACAGCCCTGTCCAGCTCTCCTTGTGTAACAGCCCATCTCCTGGTATGTCTTCCATGTTATGGAAATTGTACTGGGGGACACAGCAAACCTTCTTGCGGCACACATGGATGTGCCATCCTGGAGGAGCTGGAAACTCTTTGTAACCAGAATGGGCTGCCGGTACAGCCTCACGCTACTATTAGCAGGGCTGCGACTAACCTGATTAAGCTTATCATCCAGCAAATTTTTTGAATCAGGTGTGCTAAATTAGAGTTGGAGAGAAAAGCGACAGGACAGTAGATCTCCAGGAACTGGGTTGGGAAGTCCTGCAGTAGAGGTAAGTGCACTAGCAAAACGCAGAACTAGAGAATCGGGTAGGAAGGATATGGAGAGAGCAAATGTCTGCTGCTGTTGCCTGTTGTCCAGTGCACCTGTTGTCACATTCATTTTAATCAAAACAGTTGACATTGATTCACAATCGCTTATTCTTCATAACTGGACAGATTGGTATCCCTGAGGTATATCTGACTTTGTGATATACTGTGATGATTTCATTTTTTAAGCAATGTATATATGAAGACAGTGGAAAGAATGCAAAGAGTTTAAAGAGCTGTCATAAAGTCAAAAGGTGGCTACTAGAATAATATATAATACTTATGACTAGTAACATTTATGTATGTATGTATATACAGCTCTGGAAACAATTATGAGACCACCTTTGTTCTTTCCTTCCCAAACCACTTGAGTGTGTTTTGAGTAAGTCACACAAGGGTTAAATTTGCTGTGGTCTCTTATATTGAACCCTTCAGTTCCTCAAGGTAAAGGTGCAGTAGTCCCTTAATTTTTCTCTAGAGCTGTATTTATTTTGTTTATCAATAATATATTAGGTCTATCACACAACAAATAAAGATAGTTTCCTTTGGTGATGCTTTTGAAAGTAATTCACATAGGTCTAATGTAAACAATATTTCAGTCATTGTAATACAATATATCTTTGTGTTCTCAATTTGTTTATAGGTCTTGTAAACTTGTTTGCCTCTCCTGACATTGCAACTGATGCAACAGGGCTGCACTGAATCCTCATTAATATGAATAACACTTTGATTCCAAACATAAGCAATTGCACGTGGCAACTATCCAAACAAATCAACCGCAGTGAATTCAAATGCAGTGCATAAACGCGGCGCAGTGTTAAGCAGCCATTTCCATGGATTAGAGCTGTACTACTAAACACTGCACTTCAATTGTTAGTTAGCTATGCAAAATGACAACGAAATATACTAAACTTGTTTCATGAAACTTGCACAATCAACTTACTTGTACAAACAGGCTCTGCTGACTGACAGATCCTGTTGCTGATATAGTTAGACGCAAAGAGCTATAGCTCTCTCAACTTTAGTCAATCTGGATAATACTCACTAAACCTGACAGAAATGGGTAAAAATGTCAGGAAAGAAATGGTTGCTGCACACCAGATTCATCGCTGTAACACGTTTTGTCTACTTCCTATGGCTCTCTACAAACAGATCAGTTTTTTGGGAAACGAATTAAAGATCTACTGTATAGTCTCTAGGCCTGTCATAGGCCAGACATGACAGCGGTGGTGTCTGTAAAACAGATTACATTTGAGGCATGATGCACGAGACTACATGCATTGGAAGCAGAATTCAATGAGCAAAAAAGTGTTAATTGATGAGCAACACCATTCTATGTATACAGGTGCATGTTTTGATCCCACATAGAAACAATCCTAGAAATGTATTCTCTGCGTTGGTTAGAGTGGAAAGATTAACAGCCCTTTAAGATAGACAAATGCTACCAGCTTTGAGTGTTCTCAAGTAGGAATCTGTAAGAATGTTGCTGTCTAGTTTTCCTTGTGTAAAGTGTGTATATGGCTATAAAAAGGGTAAAAGAAATATTTAGAGCATGTTATTCATCTCTAAAAGTAAAATTGTCCCCAGGCTAGTCAGTGCATATCAGCTTAGAACAACTTCCATTGTTACCAAGTCAGGTTTTTGCCATCACTTCTGTATTGTCTGTTTTTTTAAATCCAGCATCCATAAAAGGAAATATATAAACAGCGGTGTATGAGACATTCAAGGGGGGTGGAGTGAAAGATTGGTTGTTTTAGTGTACCGGTGGAGCCAATGGCTATTGATCCGCTGCTTTCTGATGGTTTTCTTATAGGCTAGTAAGGCCACGTCTGAATCAATGATCCACCAGACCTTCCAGCAAATTTAGGCAGATGTGTCTGAGAATGAGAAGATTAATCTAAAGGTGAATTTCCCCAGCATGTGAATCCAAGATGCATCAGGAACAATTGTAATGTATATAAGTCTTAACGAATCCCCAATTTGTTCAAAATGCTTATGAGAGTGTTGCTCAACGTAGTGGCATGACCAATGCTCCCTAAGACATAAGTCTGCAGTCACTGAAAGATTAATGAAATTCAGATGCAAGACTGAATAATGTGTAAATCATGCTCCAAACTCTTCATAGAGGTTATGTTTTCCATGCATGGTTCCAACAGTGCTGTTATTAACAGACATATGGATCACAGCCTGCAGGAATGCTTCAGTCTCACTGCAGGATCATTATTTCGATGGACGGAGCCAAATTATAAATAGGCTCACAGAGTTGTGGGGCAGCACTCTCTTTGTTTCCAGATTGTCCCTATTTGTCTTATTGATCGGGTTCTGTGTGGCCAAAGCATCTTTAAGGACAGGCGCAGAATGGGTTACATGTTTCCCTTCCGGTTTATTTTTGTCATTTACATGTTTGGGGCCTGATAATAATCTGTTTTGTCTCATCTAAATGAACCTGACACACAGTCAATTTGCTACTCACAAATTGATACAATAGAAAATACATGTGGCATGTTTTACACTCCCGGTTAGCATTACAAAAGCTAAATTACAATCTGCTTGCATGACAAGGAAAATGTTGGTAATAAACTAAGTTTGTATCTGTCAATGCCTATGCACTTAAGGCATGGAATAAAAAGAATAAAAGTGTTGCCAACAAGAGAGTAACAAATAATTAGCAAACTGAAAACTAATTCAGTGTTAAAATGGCCAAAATATAGGCCATGCTGAGCAGTCTGTTGAGTTAAATCTATAGTAGACATGTTGCTCTAATTGCAATGTAACTAACACATTAAAAACTGCAGAGCCCATGGAGTTGTATTTTTCATAATATAAGGTGCTCAAAAACATTCTGAGAACATGTAATCATCACAGTATAATGCAGAGGCAGTTATATTTCAGGGATACAAATCTGTCCAGTTAGGAAGCATAAGCGATTGTGAATCAATGTCACCTGTTTTGGTGCAAATGAAAGTGAGGCAACTGCAAGACAACCCCTAAAAAGAGAATTGTTTTGCAGGTGGTTGCCTCTGACAATTGCTCTCTCTTTTTCCTTCCTGATTTTTCTCTAGTTTTGCATTTTGCTTATGTCCTTGTTACTACTGGTAGCATGAGACGGTTAGAAGAATGATTGTCCAAACATAGTAGGTCTACTAACAGTGACAATGACAGCAGCAGCCGTATAAGAAGATTGATGGCTTGACATTTGTAGGTCTACTAACAGTGACAATGACAGCAGCAGCGTCACGTGAGAAAGTGGGGGAAGAACGTGATTATCCAGATTCAACAGCAGCTAGAGTTACACATTGTAATTCCACATAGAAATGTCTGTAGCCTAGTAATAGATGCAGCTTGCTTGAATTATTTACAAAATGTATTACAAAGCAGGATTCTTTGAATATGTTTTAGGATGTGGGGAATCCGGCAACTACAGTAAGGTTTCACACACAGGTAGAGGGGCCTCAGCTCTGCACTGCACCCATGGGAGGGCTAGCTAAGCTCCACCCCAGAGTGATAACCTGTTCAATGTTGCTACATTCATTACTGTGTTAGATAAGTGTTGTGAGTTTCTGCAGTGTGACATGGCTTCTGACAGGTCTGAAATCACAGATGTGCTCTATAGGGCTCTGTGATTTTACACCTCCGTCAGCACCTTTCCCAAGCATCTAGCATATATGTAGTTTGAGCCTGAACAGCATCCATGAAGATGAGAAACAGAAGGCCCGCTGACCCAAGCCAAAAAGAGTAGGAGAGATACCAGACAACAAAAAGAGAAAATCAAATGTTAGGGAATATATAATATATAATGTTATTGTAAGAATGTGAATGTCAAAACCAAGACGTTACTAATTACAGTCAGTATTGTTTTAACCTACAGCTGTACAATTTTCACTCTTCATCCGAAGATCAAATGATGCGACCATGCCCAAAGCTTGGAGACTAAATCCAGTAGGCAACAATTCATTCTAACATCATTCATCTTTCACTCACGACCAGGTAATTGA
This sequence comes from Novumbra hubbsi, assembly GCA_016801125.1. Classification (NCBI taxonomy): domain Eukaryota; kingdom Metazoa; phylum Chordata; class Actinopteri; order Esociformes; family Umbridae; genus Novumbra; species Novumbra hubbsi. Next base: position 20,054 of record JACXGK010007632.1, read on the forward strand.
TTGTCCCTTTTGGGTTATTGATTGCATACTTACAGAAAGGGTGCAGCTCCCTGATTCACATTGAACCAGACAGATATTCAAAAAGTAGCAGTTTTGACATCAAAGACTTGATACAGACAAACATTTCCAGGGTCCAGAAGTTGCAGTAAGAACGTGTATACCAGGGGTGATAAACAGTATTAAATTAACTGCAAACTATATTATTTTCAGACAGGAAATGCAATGTGCTTAATGATGGCATTATGTATATGCAAAGGGTTGATCTTGGCATTTGACTCTGGTCCTTCACTGTTGCTCACTCCCAGAGCGTGCTTAAATTTTAGATTACAATATGTATGGGTAGTGTACAAGGTATGCAGTACTAATCCCCCACAGGAAGGACAAACAAAACCAAACAGGTGGATGCTGATAGGTGTGCAGTAGAAAATACAAATCAATACTAACTAAGAGCAATGTGCCAACATAGACCATGCTGATTAGCTTGCCCATCATGTTACAGTATCAAAATTGTATGAAACCCAGCACTCTTCTTACCTGAGCTGCGTTTAATTTATAGATTATTTTAAATGCCCTTTAGTGTTTGCTTCAATACCCTTGTATTGAAACATATTATATTGTAGGTACTTTAGCTGTGGACTGTTGATTTGTTTCTATGATTATTTAGCTAGTTTCTTTACCTCTGGCTAGCGGTTGCCAGTTTGGAAAACAAATCATTGGAAGGCATGGGGGTATTCTGGGTCAGCAATTTCTTTTTCTCGTTAGTTTCTTTTTGTTGAGTGTTATGTTTTTGGTTAATTAGTAGGGACATAAATACAATACATAATAAGGCATAGCTGCCATATTTAAGGTCACATGAGAGGTGTTTCCATGTACACATTCTCTAGGAAACAATTGATTGTTACATGAGCCATTTACAGCGGGGATGAGTTATGGTGGCTGGGTGGGGAACTGGATGAACCTTTAGAAAAACCTCCCTCTTTGAAGCTGCCCTGCAGCTTTGGCTCTGGTGGTATTTACATTACCATTTCAATACATCCAGCCTGGTCAGGGATAAAATATTCATTTGCCCTTTAAGGCAGAAAGACTTAGTTAAATGCTGTCATATCATTTAACCTTAAAAATGTACAGTTCAAGACCGGCCAGGAGGACTTTTCCTCATTACTGCCACATTCTAAACTAAGATGGGTTATTTTACTGACAGCTCGGAAATGACAAAAAAAGATTGTTGTATTATTTGCTGTGAAACCTATCCATCCTTTTTTCTCTAATTGTAAATTTGGTTGGCGCTGACCAACAAGTTTTGCGTTTGTCCCATCTGCTTGAAACAAACTAAATGAATGCCTGCCCTTTGTGAGCCATCGCAGATGAATACAATTGATGGATCAATTAGCATTTTAAAGACAGAATAACCTTTGCTCAATACATAATTTTTATTACTCTGGACTTATTTCTCTGGACTCATTTCTATCAGCCACAAGACTCCAAGTCTAGTGTGTACGGCCTGTAGCTTGTAGCCAGAGGAACATGAGAACAGTTTCATGCGCTGAAGCAGGTGCAGTCAGACAGAACGGGTATTCTAGGCAGAGCTTTTTATCTTCTGATCCTAACACCACATCAATGCCAGTGCAGTGTGTGGAGCTGTAGACATTTCCAAAACTTGGAAAGAATGTACAACACTGTTTCCGAAAAAGTTAGTACTCTGTGTAAACTGTAAAGAAAAACAGATTGCAATGGAAAATAGTACAAAGACAGCATATTAAATGCTGAAATCAATAAATGTTATAGTTTCTTGAAATAGTATTGCCCAGTTTGAATCTGATGCAACACTTAAAAAAAATCAGAGACATGGGCAACCGAAGTCTGTAAAAGTTGTGTAATGCAAAAAAAAAATATCTGGTAGGACATCTTTCAACTACTTAGGTTAATGGTCAGTAACATGAGTGGGTATTAAAAGAATTTCAGAGAGGATGTGTTTGTCAGAAGTGAGGATGGGGAGGGGTTTATCAAAGACTGCGTGCAATTTTGCAACAATTTAAGAGTAACATTAACAAGTTCTCTACAGTACATAATATAAATAAACAATTCAGAGGATATGGATAAATATCTGTACGCAAAGGAGGCCAAAACCCAATATTGAATGGCTGTGATCTTTGGACCCTCAATCACCACTGCTTTGAAAACAGACATGATTGTATCATGGACATCATTGCATGGAATAATGAACACTGCTGAAAACCAATTTCTATGTTGTTGTTGTTGTATGTTGATCCACAAATGAAAGTTAAAACCCACGCAAAGAAAAAAACCTGTATATGTATATACTACATTCAGAAATGGATTAAAGAGGAGAGGGACCATCCGGCTTATTAATGCATAATTCAAAAGCCAGCATTTGTGATGGTATGGGGGTGCATTAGTGCACATGGCATGGGTGACTTGCATATCTGCAAAGGCACCCATAATGCCAAACAATATATACAGAATTTGGAGCAACATTACCTGCTATCCAGACAACGTCTTTTTCAGCGAAAAAGCAAGACAATAGAAAAACACATTTTGCACGTATTGCAATAGCAAGCTGTTGTTAAATATTCTGGGTGCTAACCTTGACCTGTCACCCATTGAAAACATTTTGGGCATTACGAAAACAAAAAATATGACCAAGGAGACCCCAAACTTTTGAGCAGATGAAATCCTGCATCGAACAACAATCGAAAAACATTCAAAACTACAGCAAATGGTCACCTCAGTTCTCAATTGTGGAGAGTGTTGTTAAAAAGTAGGTGATGCAATACAGTAAAAAAAAGCCCCTGTCTCAACCAAATGCCATTTTTGAATTTGGGAATTTGTCATTTTATTATGTACAACACTTTATATGTTGTCTTTGCTCTATTTTCAAATACATGCATGGATGAAATTATTAGCATTCTGTTTTATTTGCATTTTATTTAGCATCCTGCCTTTATTGGAAACAGGGCTGTGTGTGTGTGTGCATATGTGTGTATATATATATATATATATATATATATAAACACAGACAAATATAATAACTATAATATAATTAATAATTTTTATCAATATATTCACCAGACATCACATGCCAATTAGTAGGTTTACTTAATTCTGGACAAAGTCTATTCATGTTGACAGTAAAGCTATAATGTCTTGGCAGTTACACTGGGAATGTACTTCATGGCTTGTTGGCTTTGAAACCAAATGCCAACATAAGAAATATTGTATGCCAGAGTATGCTCAATTAATACTGTTGTGTGATTACAGATGTAATTTCCTACGGGAGTTTTGGAAGGGTGTGCTAAGTATTTAATTTATTTGATTGATCAGGCTAAATGAAATGCAACATCAATCCAACTATAAATTATCTTCAGTGAAATCCGTCAGTACTACTTATATTCCATCACATGAGTTTTCAAGCTCCTGTTATAAGCTTACAGCAGACATTTACATGTTGGAATCATAAAAAAATAAATAACAAAGAATTGGGATTGTATGTACAATTGGAAGAATACTTGGCTGCCATAGGATTGTCAGTTTGCTACATTGTATTTATAACATTTTGGGAAAACTCATTCCTATTGCAGCTGGTGGTTGTACATTTGAACTTTGGGTCAACCTCAATACAGGCTTAGAAAGTGATGTGTGATTCCTATTGGAATCTAACCACTGTGAAATGTTTAACAATTTGATATTTCAATCACCTGCTGCAACCTGCATTGAGAATTATTTGTAGGGAAGAAGATGACGATTATTGAGAGTACATAAATAGTGTAATCTGGAACAGTCATCTCAGTAACGAGTGCAAAACATAGATTGGATATATTTGGAGAAATCTATGTCATTAATTTGACCAAAATGCCAAAACATAGGTTTTTCAATGAAGCTGAACAGGAAGACAGTTGCATATGCTCCGCTCACTCTGTCTAATTTCTTGGGCTTTAAAAGTCATTCCAATTTACAGAATAATGCTCATTTAATTGTTTTTGTACAACCCTGTTTCCAAAGAAGTAGGGTCGCTGCCTAAAATGCTAATAAAACAGAATATGAAAATGATTTGCAAATCATTTATCAATATATTAAATTGAAAGTAAATGAAAAACAATTTTGAGCAATGTACATTTATATCTGAATGATTTTGATAATTTTGCATGTGAGGGCTCACACAATGAAAAACATGTTTATAAGTGTCATGTCCTGGACGCGGGCCCCTAGCCATCTCTGTGCTTTGGGGCTCCCATTCAGGGCATGGCACATGGAGAGGCCTCTAGCCATCTCCATGCCATTGTGGGCTCCCCAGTCAGAGCAGCTGCATTCAGTTGACTCTGATTGGGGAGCCTACTTAGGTTAGTTTTGCACCACACCCGGTGTGGTTTATTGTTTGTTTCTATGCAACTTCACGGTTTGTCTGTGTTTTATTTCCAATTCATGTGAATACTCTACATGTTTCTTTGTACCTCGTTTTATGTTTGTTAGCCCATTTCATTTACGTTGTTAGTTCGTGTAGTTTTAGATTTTTGGATTAAATCACCTTTTCTTTATACAAAATGTCTGCGTATGGCTCCGCTCCACACCACAGCCGTGACAATAAGTTGTAAAGTTGTTTGCTT